>KK500026.1:213084-350213 GCA_000688715.1 Glossina pallidipes
GCAGAAGCAGCATACTTTGCCGCTCGATCAGCCTGCTCATTTCCCAATAAACCAATATGACTTGTAAAACCTTATATGATCTGAGTTCAAGCCGGCGTAAGCCAGGTTGATTTTTATCTTTATTAATTTTTAATATTTTAGTGTGAAAGAACCAAATATTAAATAAATAATTATCTTATTTTATAATTTAGATATGTGATTTATCACAAATAGTATTGTATTTATTTAAAATTATTTTATTTATTATTAGAAGATAATTATTAGTAATTTTTGTTTTAGTAAGTGTGGAACAAACTTATTCGTTAATATCTAATTATATTTGTTATTTTTTAAATTTATTTTTTTGATTTTTATAAATAGAATTTTTATTTATAATGAACTAAATTTAGTATTAAGTTAATAGAAAATTTAGTTTTCTATCTTGTTTTCAAAAAATATGCTTATTCTATGTTCATTAACTAATTTAATATGTTATCTCATCGTTTAGTAATCAGGGGGTTAATTAAAAAATAAGTAAACAATATTACACATAAAATTTGACTGGCCGTGCTCCAATTCAAGTTAATAAAGATAGTCATTGATCAAAATCATAATTAATTAATGGAATAAAATTTAATTCTTAAGTGAATAGTAAAACAGCTCAAATACATGTAAAATAGCAACCGATAATATTAAAGTAATTACTTCCGCTAGTTTATTAGGAATAGACCGTAAAATTGCATATGCAGATAGAAAATATCGTTTTGGTTGAATATCAGGTGTCACTAAAAGATTAGCAGAGGTAAGGTTCGGTGAATTTGTAAGTAAGTGTCTAACGACGAGTTTTCCGAATATATTCATTAAGGTTTGTTTATTGAAAACAGAACCTGAAAATTTTTTTATCATTTTTTTTAACTCGGTTTCCTTCGAACTTTCGCTGCCTGCAGACTGGAAGTTATTATTTACTTCACCACATTTGTTAAATTGTTAGCAAATGGACTACATAGTATTTTAGCGGAAAGTTTGCAAGCATTGTCAGAGCATCATTATTGTGATTAGCGCGTTGATTTAGCAGTTTGTCATAATAATTGAACCACCCATGTCATCAATTGACGAAGTTTAAAGACACAGCTACCAATGTAGAGCACATTTTTCAGCATCTCATCATTTCCCCTCATTAAAAATGTTTTTCTATAAACGGTTGGACCCTTGCCATACGGCTTTTTTCAAACCGGGTTCTCTATACATGCAATGCCGTAAAGCATACTATTAAATAGAACTACTAAGATGCGATTGACTAAAACAACATTTTTCATTTTTCTTTTGACTTTTTATATATAAAAAATGCGGGGATAAATTATAAATTTTTTAAATCAAACTTCGTGCAAATAATTTCAAAAAATTTCTTTTATAACAAATGAAACCCACTATAGTGGAACCCAACCCACCATTAAATAAATAAATGCAGGGTATAAACGTCTACATTAAAGAGCAGGGGAATGAAAATACTAGACGGTTCATCTTCTCGAGTTTCAAAATCTGCATCTGTAATTGATATTCCCATTGGACATTTGGGAAACACTCGCAACTATTTATACCGGTTCATCTTCTCGAGTTTCAAAATCTGCATCTGTAATGGTATTTCCATTGGACATTTGGGGAACACTCGCAACTATTTATGCCGATTCATCTTCTCGAGTTTCAAAATCTGCATCTGTAATTGATATTCCCATTGGACATTTGGGAAACACTCGCAACTATTTATACCGGACCTTACATCATAAGTTTCACCTTCACCCTTATAGTGCACGCACGTACAGACGAAAGGCTGCACGCACACGTCTACTAAAAATATATGAACGCAAGTTATATCATACATAAAAATATATTTTTCGGCGGTGAGTCACACAAATATTTGAAAAGCCTAAATAAACTGAAATATTACTTACGAAGGTACGCTTATTTAGGAGAAAGTTACGATTATAGAAAATTTTGATGTCGCCAGTAATACGTTTTGCATGCAAATTTATTGTAATAATAAAACTGATTTTTTATGTTTTGATGATGATTTTTACATTACGAATATAGATGCATTGATAAATTCATTTCTTTTTTTCGGATGCTTTAGTGAAGTTCGTACCATTATAAGTCCGTGATACATCAATAATTCCTTAGGAATCGACAAATACTTTACCAATGTCATTGCAACACTTATTAACTTATAAACTTATTTTGTATGTGTTATAATGCCAATTCTCAAAGCCCTTAACAGCCAATGTGTAGAAATCAATGGGTGGTATGTGAATTTGAGAGAAAAACAGCTACAGAACGTTTACAAATCAATTTTCATTTATATTTTACATACTATGGCAGATAATTTATTAAAATAGACAAGAAAATGCAACTTTACAACTATTAAAAATTAATAAACTGCTGAATTAAAAACCCGGTCCAGGGTTGTGCTAAAAACAACAGGGAAAACAAAGGAAACATAGAATATTAAGCAACATAAGAAGGACAATAACATTCTTAACAAAGTATATACACAAAAAGCATGTAAAATAGACAAAAATTCCCACTACCACTTTTGTCAAAATTCTCGCTTAAAAAGCTACTCAAAAGTTTAATGTTTAATAACATGCGCGTAATGGACGTAACAATTAAATAATTTTTTCCAAGCTGAATATTATATTAATGGTAATAATATTTCCGATTGGATGCTGTACAATCTTGAAACATTTATTGCGTTCTCTTTATGGCAGCTGTAGTAACAGCACTATTCATAATTTGTTGTGGTTTGGATTGCTTCAGTTTGTCCTCCAAACATTTTTTATACAAATTATTCAGATCAAAGCTAACTCACACATTATCAGCCGAAACAAAGAATTTTAATAATTTTCCTTTGGCGTCTACTTTTGGATGGCGTTCTACTTCGTTGCCATTTTTGAAAGGCATTACTGTGGGAAGCTGCTGCGACAAACGACCGATATCAAATTTGCCAAATTTCAAGGTATCAAAATTATATTCTGCTGAGGGTTCAGCAAAAATAGGTGCAAAATTTACGCAATTCGGATTCCGTACAATGTGGATACACACCAATTAACTGATGCGTTTGTTTTGCGCCAATTCACCTTCAAAAGCTTGAATTGTCCGAAAGTAAGTAATATGTTCGGGACCTTCATAACTGTAAACGCTCATAAATCTTGATGACATGATTTAAAAAGAGAAAAGATTACGAAGTGAGCTGATGTAATTGGCCACCCAGAGAAAGTGAAAGAAAAATGTATCAGATTTGAGGCTATAAAGTAAAGATCTGATTTCTAATATGTAAGGGCGCGTTTTACCTGAGGGCAATGATTGTAAGTCAGGAAAGACAGATTTACTGTCCGACACTATAAAAAATTTCTTTTGAGGCTGACTCGCTTATGAAATGGATTCCAGGATCGCAAGACATTCAGCCGAAAATATAGTGCTACATTAGTGATTTGAGATTAGGCTTCTGTATTAATATCTGGCAACCAAAAACCACCGCTTACAACGTCGATCTTAGATCTAGCAATTATATGTAAGAGTACACGCAAAATTTTTCAATTTTTGATTTCTCTGTGCGTGGTTGTTTCTATTTTTGGTATGTTCATGTGAACATTTTTGCACAAATAAATTGGCCCTTTTTTGGAGAATTATCATTATTTTTCTATATATCTATCTATTTAATGACACGGAAAAATGAAAAGTCGAAAATTCTATCGCTTATGAGCATAAATATAATCGCTTAAGCAAACATATGCACAACCGCGCACAAGTATTTTTGCTTTAGCGATAATACACTCACGCACAGGCCTATTCAAAGTAGTCATAGTATCATATAACATACACAGGTAGCGCAAGCTTACGTACATTTGGCATACAAATTTCAGGAAATGTTCTAATTTCAATATTTTACTCCCCCTCCCAACAATTTTTTGATATCTTTTGTTTCTATCAGATGCCGTAAATCGAATAATATTGAAAAATGTTGCTAGCGAAATGTCTTATCTTATGTATATGATGTTTTTTTAATTTCTTTTATTTAATTTTTTCTTTGCAATTATTCACTTCGCACAACTTCTATGTCCACTTCTAAAATGAATTTGAATTTATGTAAATTTCTATTTGGTAAATTCTTCGCTAAAAGCCGTTACCTGTTTTCCCCTTGACATGGTTTATAAAAAGCGCCATAATGTCAGAATAGAGAGCGCACAGAGTTGTTTTTAATAAATGTGAAATATTGATATTAATTTGAAATGAATGAATTTAAACAAAATCCATACGTTTTGCGATGAATATAAACAAAATCCATACGATAGCGATAAAACTGAAGAAAAGCTAAGAAAATTCTTCCCGCAACATTTTCATTTTGTTTATGTTTTTGTGGCAGTGTTTCATCCAGTTGTATGAAATTTTTTACAAAAAACTCAGATTTGTGGATGGATGCATTTACTAATGAAATTTAAAAAAATTATAATAATTAATAAATAAATGATATCGAGCTTTTCTTAATATTGGTTAGAATTCAATTCAACGACTCCATTACGCAAGGAAATTACTTATTACACCCTGATAACCCGCTGCAGCTAGCATGGCATTTAATGGTTGTATCAGTTCCGTTATATTTTTCCGTGGAAATCCATGTCGACAGAAAAAACACTTGCAGAATGTATAGAGGGAAATAATTAATAAAAAAATCACACACTTGCTACGTTTACACACTACGTTAGTACATTCCGAGCTGCGTCCGTATAAATGCAATGAATGTGGAAAGACATTCAAATACTCGTGCGTGCTAAATACGCATATGCAAGTTGATAATAACCAAGTCCAACTTTCGTTGAGAAATTCTCTAAACATACATTGTGCGAAAAATGAACATTTCTACCAATAAGGAAAACTCTGTCTAGCAGAAACATATCTGCCTGTTACTAAATTAAATGTGCCATGGCATATTACTTTTTTATCAAATAAAATGTGTAACATTTAAACTAAAGAATCAGTGCAAAACTGTAACGTATTTCAAAGACTTTTTCTAGGGACAATATGAGTCGTTTTGTTAATCTTAAAAGCAAGCAAGATTGTGAATTTCCAGTTCTATATGACGCGATTTGTACTTTGAATATTTTCCCTTTGAATGAAAAAAGAGTATTGTAAAAAAGCAAAGAAAGGTGTACTCATTGTCTAAATAAGATTTCATCTATCTCCGGTTTTGACCGCCACTATGGTGTGCTCAATATGCAAATTAAATGCTTGTAACTTACGACCTCACTTAGCTTCCAGATCATTTTTTTTTTGACATTAGCCACAATAAATTAGAGTGATCCGCAATGATCGTAAATGCTAAAAATTCATGCCTTTCTGTTACTTCTTCCCACTTAACAGATGAGAGAGATTTTTTATTCACCATTTTTCTTATTTATTAAAAGCAACTCTGTGCTCTCTCTACCACACAAAGTACTTTTTTTATAAGCGGAAAAAACCAGCCAACGGTTTTTAGCGAGATATCAAAACATAAATATAATAATAATAAATTAAATTAATTAACGAATTAATTTTCTTTTCTGCATGTGTGTTTCATGCAACTAGCAGAAGATAATCTTTCGGTAGGAAAATTCGCTGCATCAAACAGAGAAGAAAAAGCAAAAGGTATATAACGATATGTCGAAGCATTCTGACTAATATTTAACATTTAACAATATGTTACTTACCTTTACAAATTCTACTTTCTGTTCAACAATTTTCTATTTTTGGTTTCTTTGTCAATGACACTTTGTTTTTTTTTTTTTTAGATAGAGGGTTAAGTATGGACTAAGGCAACGAGATGTAGCTTATACATCCAGATAACGAATATTTATACAACGTCAGATTTAAGCGCATTACTTTGGATTTTAAGATGAGTTTAAAATCAAATTTTGTATACTGAAAAATGGTTGCAAAAATAAAGGTGTTAGTTCTGAGTTATGATGGATATACGAGATTTGGCCCCAGTCGACTATAACTTTCTTACTTGTCTTTTCCTCCTTTGTGTTATGTTCACAGTAAACACTGAAATAAAAGAAGATAGCTAGAAAGTAGTAATTATGTGGCGCAAAAAGTGTCTTTTAAAGACTTACGCTCGTATTTTTGATGAATGTAGTCAGCTCTTTAAGTATCATTTCGTCCCTTACTAAAAAGATTGATTTTACATCTGGGAAGGATGCGAAAAATTTTTTTGGGTGGGGGCCAAAATGTCTAGATACCCAAATAAGATGGAGTTCAGGTAATGAGGAGTGTTCAATGCACCTCAGAATATTAGCAACGTACAAATTATGCTCTTCTCTAAGGATTGTGTAAAGTGCAGACTTGCTGTCAGTAGCAAGGGCTGCTTTCTGGTGCACCGTTTGGGTAATATATTCAATAGCCTCACAGATTGCTATTGATTCAACAAATGCGGAGGAAAAATTACATGGTACTTTGTTCTCTATTGAGACTCAGTATAACTTTTATGTGAAAAACTGCCCCGGAGATGTATGCCAACCAAATTCAGTGTAATTTTTATATGAAAAACTGCCACCCCCACCCACCGCTGACTTGTCGATCAAAACATACTAAAGGAATTATTTGATAGTATCTAAATAAATAAATAAATATGCATCCATTTACATGAAAAATCTGAGATTTTTGAACAAAATCTCTACAGCAGGATGAAACACGTGCATACAAACATAAACAAAACAAAAACGTTGCGGGGAGAACTTTTCTGAGTTTCTGTTTATTTTCATAGAACAAAATAAGGGACATGATCAGCATTTCTTTTTAAGTTTTTTCCGTGGAAAAGAACAGTCATTTGGACACATATTGGCAAACTTTTTTTTTTTTTTTTTTTTTGAAGAAAAGGGGGGGTTCGTGAGTAATTGATTGGGTTTGATGCAGGGGGACAATCTTTCTTTGAGGTTTGATAATTTTTATAGGGATTGAAATAAAAGAAATCAGACGAAAATTTACCACAATGTTCAGGTTGGCTCCTTCTTTTTGGAATAGGTATAATTTTGATTTATCTCCATCCTTGGAAAGCAGTAATTGTTAACGGCGATAAGTAATGATTTAAAAAGTTGAGTGGAGAGCACGCCAATTATGTCAAATTTGACGCCATCGTGGCGTTCTTATTCTTTACTATTTCTTTGAAGGAAAACTCATTACCCGAACTGCTGCTTGAAGGAAGTGGAATCACTATCTTTTTAAAAATTTTGCTTTAAATTAAATTTTATAATACGGCTTTAAGAAATTAATAAGGAATTGAAAGGTAAATTTGGGGAACCGTAAAGTGCGAACTACTTTGCTTTAGTAATTTATTTACACATCCAAAGAATGGAGATAGAGTGTAAAGGTAGCGATAGAAAGAAGAATAGAGGGCATAGATGTACTAATTATTGAAGTCGCGACAACGATTCTCAACCTTTGTCAAGAATATAATCTTTTTGTTAAATTCTTCTTTCATGCTTTACTCACAATTCGCAAAACTCTAATTGGATTAAAATCTCTGGCGCTATCTGTTTGCTACGCAATAGCTCGTGCTGGAGGTGAACGATCATCTCATCAAGCTCAAGCTTTATGGGCAGCCTGTCAGGCTTTGTGGTCTTCGGTTAGAACTGGTGAACCAGGAACACATTGGAAAACTAAATTACGTCCCTTACGAAGTGAAATTAAAGCTATAAAAATAGTGGCAGGTGAGAAGGAACAGTCAAGTTATTGCATCAAATTTTTTTAGAATTTTTCCTTCCTGACAGAGGGCGACGAGCTTGTAACAGTTGTTATCTCTTATCTGCAATCGCTTTTCATACTTAAGCCTTCAGATCCCATTTCAAAAGCAGAATTGCAAAACACAACATTCGATTATAGTTTCAAAACATCTGGGATATTGCCAGAATTGAGCAGTGCCATCCTTTTACAGCTTGGAGTAATTGATTACTTGCAGCAATCTTGAAGTAATAGAAATATTTACAGTAAGCTTGGAGTAATAGAAATTCACTTGCCGCAATCTTGGAGTAATAGAAACAGTAAATAGTAAATAAAAGCCGTACCATTGAAGGAGAGAGGAAAACGCACAAGGAAAACCCCCTTGGAATTCGGTTTGATTTATTATACATAAGCTGGTAGTGGCTGATGTGGTTTTAATAAAAGCTGTTTATGCTCATTTACGTAGCATGAAAGCAGAGGGCGAAGAAAAAATCTCGTGTAAATGTCCGTCTATATGTTTTAGTAAGTGCTCGCAGTTGATATTGCGACTCTTATAAGTGTGTATAGATATTGAAAACAAATTTTTATGGAAATTCAGGTAAAATAAAGAGACTGGTTGATTTCGGGAGGAAGATGTGTGGTTCTACAAACTTACGGATGCCTCTAAACGTCATAGTAAAATCTATTTTTTACATACCTCTCACGCACCATTACTCGTTTATATGATATTTTTATTACTATTGTAATACTTTATGCCCAAGAGCAAAGGTCAAGCAAAACTGTGAAAGATTCAGCCCTATGTTATTTTAGTAAGTCCAACAAATTGTATTTAATATATATTTTATCTATACAGGCATAACGGTGCTTATCTCACACATGATACGAGAGACGATGTCGGACGTATGAACGAGAAGCCCTTATGTACAAAACAATCTTTAGTTTGCTTAACTGAGGAGAAAAAGGCGCGTACACGGCGACGGGTGTGCGGAACCTTCTCTCAAAATTTCAGTAAGTCGAATATCTAATTTTAAATTAAATTTTACATAAACGTTTATTCATACCGCGTTAATGAAAACTTTTTCGGTTTCGTAGAAGGTCCAAATGAAAAGGCTGCACAGTGTAAAGTAAGATCTAGCAAATCGATATGTTGCAGTAAGCTGAACTGGATATCACATATTTTATGTCTGGATAATAATTTCTGCTCTTCATCTTGCTTAGATAATATTAAGGAAGCTGAAAGATATGCACGCAATAGGAAAGAAATTAAAGTTACGCCTTCATGTCCTTGTAAGTTCAATTCCACATATATGCTCCGCATTAACATGTATTTAGTTAAAAAAGTCCTCAACCTAAAATACCTAGAATAAGTGCTGGTAGTCCATATATCCGCGTAAGTCTTCCGATTCAGAAAATGATTCTCAACCGATACGTATAACAAAAGATAGGTTCCTCTTTAGCCCTTTTACCCTGCACGACAAGTGTAGGGTAGGGTAGTGCATAAAAAGGCAGAAAAATTCCGGCAAATTTTTATATCATGTACACGTATATATCTACATATATATATACAACGATGTATACAATGTGTGCATGTTTATGTTATTGTTGGTGGTGTTAATAGGGATGCTGCAACATTGAAATTTCGACGTCACAAGCAATTGAAAAATACCAGTGAAGTATCAAGAAACGCGAATTATCGCGAGAAATCGAGATCGCTTTTGTATGGGAAAAATTGTATGAATGTATCGAAATGTGGGATGTGGGAAAAGAATCTTTAAGAAACAAACGAATAGAATTAGTTGACACAAAATTCATGGCGCATTAATTTTATTTTGGAAAAAAATTTTAAAATTCTATCCACAGACTGCGATATATCAAAAAAATAATCGTTCCGTTTTGTTTGCTGGCACTTGTTAATACTACTTTGGATGCCTGACATCGGCATATTTTTTCAAAGTGCCTCATCAATAACGTTTCGCAATTTTGAATTGTGTACTGGATCTGGTAAAATATCCCATATGACGGAAAACATCCGTTTTTATAGAATTCTTATAAGCATGTGAAAAAGATACTCTGTAGCCCGCATACAGTAGAGCCATGCACAATTTTAGAATGGGTATTATTTCCAATCTGAGTACACAACACAGTTTGTCCATGACTTGATCTGACCAAACCTGAGGGTTTGGGAAGACACTCGACTTAAAGTAATCCAACTTAATGTGCAATAGCATACTAAGAGAAACCAGCTGACAATCCAAATAGAATCGAACTCTAATTTCTCACACTTTAACAAAATCGAACTCAAATTTTTCGAACCAACAGAATCGAACTCTAATTTCTCATGCTAATAGAATCGAACCTTAATTTCTCACATTTTAACAAACCAAACTCTAATTTCTCACATTTTATCTAAGTAAGTTTTTCTGATTAGACACTTTTGCAAAAGTTTGATGTGAATTGAATTATTTGGTAACAGTGCCAGCTATCACCAGTTGTCACCAAATTATCTTAATTTGCCAAGAAGCATGCAATAGCTTTTGCGTAAGAAAAAGAAGAAGAAGAAAAAAATTATTGCTTAGTAATGCCATTTAAGACGTTGGTGCTGCCATTTAACAGAAAGTACCGCGTTCGTAATGTTATTTAACAGAAAGTACAGCGTTCGTAATGTTATATAGAGAATAAGCTTGGACGTCAACCTCAATCGTTATGCATTAGTTGTGCAAATTTAAAAATGAACAGCTGTTAGCTCAAATTAATGCCAATATGAAAAACAGCTGCTAATTCAGATATAAACATAGTCTTCGGGAAAAAAACACCAAATTAAATAAAAATGCTACGAAAAGTAAATTTACTAAAAATTTATTAAAACATTTTTTCTAAACAAATTATTAAAATTTACAGTTCACGCCTGTTTTGCAAAGAAAAGCTAAGCAATTACCAATTACTTATTTATGCAATACTACGCGAAATATCAGTGATTCAAAACCTTTTTTCGTTAAGGATTTGTACGAACAAAATAAGGAATATAAATTTTTATATTAGTATGAAATTCTCTACAATTTTTAGAGCCTTAAGCCGAAATTTCCGCAATTTGAAAATTTAAATGTTCAACTCAAAGGTTATGACTATCCGATCTTGGAGAGCTATCAGCGTTACCTTCATAAGGTAGCTGAATATCTAGATATAGACGTCGCTGATTGGTAATATAATGGTAGATAATTTTCATTTTGGCTTGGATATAATTATCAAACCTTGTCGTTTCAGTTATGCTTTGCCACCACAACACATGACAGTCCAACGCTTGTGTCCAAATTCTACTGCAGTCGATGCTGAATATCGTTTAACAGTTTATGAGCGTAATCTGCATTTGGAAGATGTCAGCGCCCCCTTCTATCCACTATTTTATTACTACGCATTGCTCATGCAGCTTAGCTCCGGATCAATCATTCAAAATTGTTACTGTCGAATTCTTATGTTTCCTTTTTCATAATAAACGCCTGATAATTATGCACCAACCAAATATATATATATATGTAGGTTGGATGACTTTTCTTTCGATGGATTTAGAATGAGCTTCAGCCGATTTTTCTTTTAAATTAGTTTTAAAAAAAGTTTGGTACTACCCTACGGACACCACCAATCACCTGTGTCTGCGATCTGTTGCGTAATATGGTTGTACTAAGCTTACGTCTCTGTTCGGGCCGTAGTAGTTCGGACGATGCATTTGTCGAGCCGGGTGGTTCTACAACTCGTGGCGGTGTCAAAAAGGCTGTTGAACTTTGTAATCGGGTTTTAACCACTTCTAGAGGGCATGTTACAACAGCTCCTACAGTACCAGCAGTTCTGCAAACAAACAAAGGAGAAAATTAAAAAATTTTTAAATTTCCGAAAATTTGCATACAAAGCAAGATGGAACAAGTTGAATGAGAGTCCATTCACTTGCTAACGAATGCTATTCTTCAACAAATAGATCAGGGAAGGTCAGCGATATGCAATTTTTCAAGAGATGCAGATTTTATTGAAAGCATTGCATTGGTGCCGAAAAAACTTTGATTGCGTTCATGGCTATTTAGTGAAAAGTTGCAAAGCCACTACAGTAAACTCCTGCATCTATTTAAAAGCTGTACATTTTCTGGCTATCAACCGAATCTGAAGATATGACTTAGGCTTTCAGGAATGCCTATTGTGGACTGCACATGATCTCTCTTCATTATCCATAATCCACTTGCACTATTCTTAGCACGCCTATAGTGGACGAAAACTTGCTTTATTTGCAAAGCCCCCGAATGCAAATTGCATGTATGTGTAATGTGTTCGGTGAATGGTGACGAAAGAAAGTAATTTTAGAAAAGCATTTGGTCAATGATAAGGGGACGCTATTCTATTCTTTTGTTTTCTTGCATAAATTCAACACAAAACATTCTTCTAAGAATTCAACGATTCTTTCTTTTATATTCCAACAGATGGTCAAACTCATTTCTCA
The DNA here is from genome assembly GCA_000688715.1 of Glossina pallidipes. Lineage (NCBI taxonomy): Eukaryota > Metazoa > Arthropoda > Insecta > Diptera > Glossinidae > Glossina > Glossina pallidipes. The sequence continues at coordinate 225,290 of KK500026.1, forward strand.
TTTATATTTCAGCTTCATTAAGAAATCCAAACGTTTGTAAGAAAAAAACAATTGATTCCATCTTTTCAAATTTTATGCATTTATTTACAATTTCATATATTTAGTTTCATATACTTTATTTTTTGTCGATTTTTTATATATGTTTGTGTTACCATTGGAACTATGTTAACTTTCTTATATAAATAAATAATAATAAGAATAATAATAAAATAAATGTGTGAATGTGTGAATGAGTGAGGGAGTGAGTTATTATGTGTGTTAAAGTTACCAAAGGCGAACTTCGCAAGCTTTAAGGTATATTATATTAAGCAGAACTTAGGCTTAGCTTTTGACCGTTACTTTCCGTTTCTTTTGCACAGAATCTATCTAATCTAGAACAATAGATTCTAGATCGTTCTAGACAATCTACGTGCAATAACAATATGTACAATTTGTGCTGAAGTTAGAAATGGTAACTGAAAGTTTGATTTGCTCTTGGCAAATCTACTTAGAAAAATTTCATCTTTGGTAGCTTTAGCTTATATGCAATCATTTTGTTTGAATCATTTATCGTCATTTTGATATATCCGTATTCTTAATTGCAGTTTTGATTTTATCAAATCCAATAAATCATTGCAAAATTTTTCAATAATTTCATTAAATTGACATCGGTAATTAAGTTAGACATACAAAATTTGAGGCAAGCTTCGAATCTAGCATTTATACCTCTTGACTTTTTTTTGTATACAGAATTCCAAATTTGAATAAGCTGATCTCCACATTTGTTCATACAAGCTCGTTGAACAAGAATTGCCGTCTTAAATCAATAATAAATTGCTGACGTGTTAGGGTCATTGTTTGAGAAACGGCAAGTAGCATCATCTTCTTCTGAATATAAAAACATGTCGCGTTGTTATGTTGTGAAAGCATTGTCCAGATAATATATCAGGCATTACATCAACAAAATACGAAGATATCGCAGAGTTGCTTGTAATAAATAAGAAAAAAAAGTGGCAACGCAAAGCTGATGACTTACGGTTACGAGTTACTGTTAAGCTGATGACTTACTGTTGAATGAATTAATTGAAACAGCTGTTCAAAAGTCCTTCATGTTTACATTTACATCAATAAAAAGAACGGAACAAGTTTTTGCACATTTTTTCACATTTTTCTATTATTCACATCTATTCTATTATCATTTTGCATACATTTTCAGGATTAAAAAAAAAAGTGTGGGGAAATGTTGCATAACTATAGGTTATATTGGTGATTTTGAATCGTCTCCATGTCCGGACAAGTGTGCACATTTCGTAAACAATCCAACTTATCTGACAAGGGACATGTTAAAATATTATTTTTTCATATGCTGTGTAGCTCACCTTTTATGTTACACAGGTCTTTTAGGGCATTTTTGCAAAAACTGCAGCCATCGTTTTCCATAGCCATTGAGTTGATTAAGATAAAATGTACTTTGTTTACGGTATATAAGTGGATTCCGGTATAGTTGAGATGCCTTTTGAAACGATTTACAACATAGGGCTGCATCCTACAGATTGAAACTTTAATAACCACACACATCGACGTTCGTATGTATATGAATTACACCTGTAATGAAAACCAATGTCATGATTCCCGGCTATACTTATCAATCGTATATGTTAGGGTGTATGAAAGCAGCTACGAAAGCGTCGAATATATTCTCGAAAATAATGTTGGTTGACAAAATAACCTTCGTCAAACAGATCTCCTAAAATGAAAACAACATCGGGATAATGGATAGTTAGAGAGGCTTGAAACGCTCGTCTCATATGCCATTCACGATACAATTTATCTACCTTTAATAGTAGAGCGGTATGGTATGTTAACGTTTTTGGGTACCTAATTCAGGGAGAGGTGTTTTATTTATGGCCTCAATTAAACGTTGAACAAATGCGTTATCATGTATCGGATCTGACCAAATCGGGCCGCCTAACTAAAGAATTCCTTTTCATTTAAATATTTTAAAGAAGATTTTTATATCTACATGATGTTTTTGTCCACAATGCTCACAATTCGTGTTTACAGGAGGGCCCGTTGGTATTCCGAAATTTTTAATTGCGTGGGCCGTGTTTCCGTGGGATTAGGTTTAATTGAGCCTAAAGGTTGCAAATTGAATGTACTGCAGCCTGTGCATTGATAAATCATGGACTGTTTACTGGAAGATATAGGTGCAGTATATTAGAGAAAAAAAAAATGATAATAAATTCGCCAAGAATTCTTCCACACCTCATACTAACTTTACACTTGGCTTGGCTCCTGAATATGCGCACAAATACTCGCACGTAAAAGTCGGCTGATACACTTAAGAGCGCCATATAAGCTGGTACCTGGCACTATCGCTCCAGCGGAATACGATAGTTCCGTAGGCCAATGGTAAGTTTGTGATCATCTTTATGTATAAATTTAGCTATCAAAATATTTTTCTTTTGCAGAACATCAACATCAACACACCGGTAGCAGCAATTACTTATATGTATTTTTTATGTATTATGTATGCATATTATGTACAAACAGGGCTTGTATTTATTTATTATTATTTTATATATATACACAATTATACTTTTAACTCAAGTTTATAATGGAGTAGGCTTAAAAGGGAGCCAGCCATTCAAAAAATTGGCAACGCGCCTATCACGGTAGCTCAAGGATGGTGTGGAAAACCCTGCTTATATGCTTAATGTCTCTTTCTCTGCTACAAAATTAATTTAGTGCACAAGGAAGTTGTAGGAAGTGAATAACTCCGAAAAAAAATGAAATAAAAGAAATTCAAAAATTTAAATCGAGTGAAAAAGTGAGAAAATTTGAAAATATTTCAAATATTATTATTATTATTATTATATAAATTTAGTCAGAGAATAAATTCTAAGACTAAAGTCTTAAAGCACTAGCATCTAAGGCTTTCGGCTTTTATTTATTTATTTATTTTTTTTTTTTTATTAATATTATTATTATTTTTATTATTAAAAACTCTACCGCACTTGAGGTTTGAACCCACGACCATTGAATTGCTAGTCGAGAGCGTTTGTATCTAAAATCATTATCTTATCTTAGATCCATTTTCATCATAAAATTCCATAACGCTATATATATAAGCAAAAATGGGAGAGCCTGCAATAAGAATGTCTTGTGTGCTTTATGGATGGATGAAATAGATTTCAACACAGTTTACCGAATTCGGAATCGCTATAGATGATGTCCACTAATTGATTATCATTTAAACCTCCATAGCGCACGTTCTCACGGCATAAAGTTAAACAACATATGTAATATATAAGTTAAGAACTTGCTAATCTGTTGCTTGCTTAACTTGTCAAGCATACTTTGTATATTTTTGTTGGTGATTTGTTTTGGTTGTGTTTATTGGAAGGTACTCTCAGAAGTGGACCAATGTTATGAATATTATGAAGGGCTGGCAATATCGTTTTTTTGTTCTGGATGAAAATGCTTGCCTGTTATCATATTATGCAGTAAGTGAGAATTGTACGAGTTGAGTACTTTTTTATTATTCTTGTGTAAATATGAAAAAGCGAATACATATATGTTTGCAGATATGTACATATATTTATATATTTGCACTTTGTTAGATAAAGTTAATGCAGAAAAATTTTATTATTTAAAGAGATAAGTCAATAAGTGCCGCGTAATCCAGACAGCATAAACCACTCATATTCCATTTTTGTCCTGAGGTCATAGGAACGATTTTTATTTATTTCATTTAATAAAGAATTTTCAAACATTATGGATGAAAATTAATAAAAGGTTGCGTAAAATTTATTCCATTGCATTACTTGACTTCTTGCTTATAGGAGTAAAAATTTGAGAACTTCAATCCTAATGGAGATTTAAATGTTTCGCTTAATTGAAGCGCATAACCAGTACTGAATACATAAAAAGCAATTAAATAATTTTTGTAATATTTTTAAGATAAGACGAATTACAGGTGTAGGTTTCTTGGAAAAAATTATAAAAAAATTAATTCGCATATAACAAATACCCTCAGCCACTCCCTTTGATGAACGCAATACGCATTCCTCCGTCGTAAAAAATAATTACCTTTAATTTTTCAAAAATTTTGGGAATTCTTGCATCCTTCTATTAAAAACTAGCCAAATCGGTTCTAAGATATATTCCGTACCTAAGTACACACCAAAAAAAATAAAATTGTATCTTTCTTGACAAAGGGTTATCATTAAACTGGTTTAGTATCATTAAACTGATTTAGTATCTTAGTAAATGCATGCCTCTGAACCCTGGCCGTAAGAGCCGCAAGAGTTTTCGGTTTAAAAATCTATAATGTTGTCAAGTCAGAAAATAAATCAAAATGGTTTTCGCTTTCCCAAATAAATAGGATCAAAAGCAATATCTGGTTCATCGTTCAATTGCATTATTTTTATTTAAGCCGTTTTTCTTGGTGTCTCGTTGTATGCTTTCTCGTAGAAGTCCCAAAAGCCATAAAATATAATTACAACATAGAATGCATACACAAAAACCAAGGTGTTTATCACAGTTTGAGAGCAAAATGTTAACTGCACACCCGTTTGAACGAGCAGGATAAGAAATTGTATCATTTGTATAATTGTGATAGATTTCTTAAGACATATAAAACGCCTCATAATATGCGCATTCAATACGGCGGCCATCAGACAATAGAAATACATGATAATGTGAACAAAACAGTTCATGCTCATCGGATTATATTATTCTTTATAAAAACAAGATCGTAAACCAAAATTTTTCCTTCATGCTAACCGGGAAGTAAATGGAGACAACAATAGCCTAGAGTAATCACCGCAATATAATGGAAGAGATGTAAGGCTGTGACGTGACTTTGTTTTTTCCTCAGCACAAAAAACACCATTTCAACCAGTTCGAAATTTTTAACGATGCATGCAGTGCTAGCTACATCGTTGAACTCTGATGCCCTTTCCGCAGTGTGGTAAATTAAATTACAATTTTTAAAATTCAAAAGATTCCATTGAGAAAAGTCCCATGCCTAGGAAACAATTCAAATAAGCTTAAAATCAACTATGAAATGCAGAAGAGAGCAATATTTTTGTTGTACTTACTTTAATTATAATGTAAATGCAAGATATAATTTACGCACCATTGTAAAGAAATAGAACCGTTTTTAATTGGTAAGCTTGACGGTTTTTCACTAAGCTGAAAGAAAATTTTAAATGCGGTTAACAACGGCTCAAGCTAACGAAGAAACATATACGTCATTTAACTCCTTGACAACGCGCTATCCAAATCTGGAGTTTCCAAATCCCTTACAATATTAGAAAATGCTCCAACAATTTTTCTCCAAAAATTTGAACAGCCCTTTTTAAAAATTATCATCGACCCCAGCAAGTTCGCTGATATTATAGAGTTTCTTGGTTCGAAGTTACCCGAGAACATTGTTCGTTTTCTTTTGATTTCAACGAGAAGTTTTATTGAATGTTACCTTAAGGCGCTTGAAATTCGGCTTAAACTGGTTATTAGTAAAGAATTCATTCTATTTCGCATATTTGAATATTGCTATAGAAAATTTGGAAATTGCTTTAATTATCAACATGTCCGCGATAAAACTAATGAAATTGCAACGTACGTCAACGAATATTGCATGTCGATGAGTCATCAGAAGCTTAACGAAGAGAAAATAAAATGTCCCAAATGTAAAGGTTTTTATACTATTTCTAAGCTTTAATTCTACATTTGGTTTAAATATAAATTTTATTTACACATTTATTATTTTGTTATTAATTAATATCATGTATTAGCAAGCATGTATAATAATTCTCTCACATGTTTCTCATGTAATTAAAAGTGTATTATTGTTATTATTTTATTTTTTAGTATTGTTATTATTATGACAAAAAAATGAGTTTTTAAGCGAAAGAGATAGTGAGCTATAGCTGTTAAGTTCATCAGTTATACGTCTGTCTGGGAAGCATATTAATATATAATTATAGTTTAGTTTTACTTGGTTACTGCTTTTAGAATTTTCGTTGGATTAACTGAACCCAACATAATACTTTTTGTTCAGATGTTCCTATAGTCACAAAGAAAATACTTTGTTTTAAAATTATACAGTGGCAATATTAGCTTATGATTGCCTGGTTTCCTTTAACGAGAGCATATTTAAAGTACAGCAGATGTTTACTACTTTAAGCTCCACATGTGAACAAGAACTTGGCGATTTGGAGCAAGTACGGTTGAAGTACGTCGTGTTTGATGATAAGGCCAATAAAAATTATTCTCAACTCTCGTTAGCTGAAGTTCAATATTTCGAAGCAAAGCACGAAATAGATATTGCAAAAAATGTTATAAATAATGAGACTCCAGAAGATTATAATTGTCATATAGATCTAAAAAAAGAAATCAACGGAGGTAATTTTATCTACGACCCACGATGCGAACGTTTCCGAGTTAAAATCAGAAATAAAACTGAGTGTAGTGAATATGAATTTGTCATACTTGATTGATTTGATATTGTTAATTATAGTCTGCGCTTTTGGCGACAAAATTTGCTTAAGTATCGCTTTGCTATATTTGAAATGAGTCAGGGTCTTATTAATACCGTCATGTTTGTTTAAAATGTTACAATTCCTTTCAGTATTCAACAAACTTTTTTCATAATTACCATTGTCTAGTAAAGCAAAGTAGTTCCATGAGCATTTTTCGTTCGATTGTTATGACGTGAACAATATTTTTCTCGATAATTTCTTTAGGACAATTTTTGTTATGAGCGTTGTGCTCAGTTCAGTCGCACAAAAATTACGTGATAGTTAAGCAGCTTTCTTCATATGCAGAAATGGAACCCCAATTGGTGCATTGATGTAAACAACCCTTACAAAACTTTTTATGGATTGGTTTTTATTTTTCTGTTAAAGCTGTTTTTTTCATAAATGCAACTCTGAACAACCAATACTAACTCTGAATAATCAACCTACGCAAAACCTAGTTTGTATTTACGTAAGCTATTTAGCTTTCTAATTTGTCATAGAGAGAATATATTTGACGGCGTGCGTGAAGCGAAAAAACGAAGTCATCAACCTCCTATGACCTATGTGTGAAGCAAAACCCAGTCAAAAATGAGAGCGTAAGCTAACTTTTTTTTGGTTTACAATTTCTATTCTGAATTCAACAACTGCATCCAAATAATAAATCAAATCAAAGTGAACTTTGTTAAGCTTAAAGTCAAAAATTTCTTGTTCCTTTTTGGAGAAGAATTAAAAGCTTTAGAAAATAATTTGAAGTTACAAGATCTTTAGCATGTCGTGTTTTAATTTCATATCATTTCTGAAATAAATTTGTTAATTTCTCGAATGAAATTTTAATGAATTGTTATCGTGGCTATTGTTTAGAAAATCGACTTGTATAGGTAACTACTGTCACTTCCATTTACAATAAAAAAATTTATAAGCGAAAACTACGTATTAACGATAAATAAGGAGCAACAAAATGGTCAGCGTGAAAGTAGCGTTGGAAAGACTTTACAACGAATACGCAATGAAAACTCCAAGAAAGCTGAAATTGATAGATACTTATATGGGATTTATATTTCTTACGGGCGTGATACAATTTTGTTATTGTTGCCTGGTAGGCACGTTTCCATTTAATTCTTTCCTTTCGGGTTTTATAAGCACCGTAAGCTGCTTCGTATTGGCGGTTTGTTTACGTTTACAAGCAAATCCGCAAAACAAGAGCGTCTTTGTTAACATTTCTCCGGAAAGAGGTTTTGCAGATTTTATTTTTGCGCACGTAATTTTGCACCTTGTTGTCATGAACTTTATAGGCTAAAATGAAACTTTATAAACTTGTGGAATTGAAAAATTGTCAAGAGTATTTATTTAATAAATCGATAATAACACCAAATGAAATCAAAGTCGTTTTCGTAACAATTTACAGTTATATCAGGTTCGAAAACAACGTTGACGAATGGTTCTAAAGCCTCAAGGTATTCCTCCAGATTCGATCCACTCTGCTCATCTTTTTTAATAGGCTTTTTCTGAGATGAATTTTTGTTCCTTTTTGAAGTAAGACTTAAATCATTGACATTCAGTGAGATAAGGTTGTTGAACACAACATGCGAAGGGCAAAAGTTCAATTTTTTTGTAACCTAAAAGAAAATTTGAAATTTTTGTGACTTCATATGTAGTTGTTGATCGTTGATATACTTCAGAAAGCTGAGTTTTCACAATTTTAGAACATCCGTTCGGTTTGCATTTTTGAAGATCCACCATATAATTAAGATGACGATGTATCGAATTGGTTTTTGGGCCTCCAAGTTTATTAGGTTTATTACAATTCGTTCCTGAGACGCCCTGGAGAGGCTTATATGCACTTTGGTTTGCCATAAAAATATAATTTTTCAGTCTAGACAAAAGCATATACAGAAAATCGCAGTTGAGAGTTACCAGATTCGGCGAACTTATCGTGTTTGCATTAGTTCATTCGCTAATTTGCAGAACGGTGAAATAAAATGGCCATAACTTACTTATTCAACTTAAAACATAATGGGATAGATTTATGACTGTTTAAATATTATTGAAAACTTGCTATAAGAAAGTCCTTGCTTTCTATCTCGGCATCAATAACCTGAACTTCTTTCCAAGAATCCACACATAGAATAGATGATGAAAATGTCTGCTTGAATACAAAAGAAAGACACTAATATAAAAATATTTACTAAATCCCTAAAATTCGTAAATAATACCAAGTCCAATTTTTAGTTTTTTGGTGTGGGTTGCTTCTTCTTGCTGTACAGCGGCGTTCTACAAATTTTCTACATACACTATATCTTCACATCAAATATTAATTTGCTATAAACAAAAAGGACTTAATTGTAATAAGTAACTAAAAATAAAAAAATGTGTGCGGGAATTTCAATAAATTGAATATGATGAGAGATATCAATGAATAGATCTTTTATTTTTTTTTTTTTTATATAGCAAAATAAATAATTATGTGATAAAAGAAAATTTACATACAATTTCGACAACCTGCGGATTCCTGGATATTGCCACTTTTTCGATATAAAGAACTTTTCACCAAAATTTCATTCATAAAAAAATAAATAAAATTAGAAATTGAGGTAAGTTGAATTTCTTGAGAAAATTTGTAGCGGTCGTTATTAGACTTACGGGTCATTTTCTTAGAATTAGAAGCAAATTTTATTTCAATTAGGGGCAGTTTTATTGGATTTACCACATTAACACCGTTCCCAAATCACATAGTCCGCACTTATGAAAATATTTTAAAGCATTTGTAATGAAAATTGAAAAGAATCTGGAAATTTTATTTACAACAAATTTTCATTGGTACCGTTAGCTAAACTTTTATCGGGTCCTTCGGCCGTAGTTCGCTCCAACACAGATTTGAAGTTTTCAAACAAATCATTCACTGACGCATCACAATTGCTAAGCTATTTTGGGCTAGCAGGAATATTAATTAAAGATTAGAATAGTGAGGGTTTCTAATGGAAAAATAAGTAATCGATTATAGAATGTATTAATGGATATAACTACATAAAATAATTTGAATAAGTTTTGCAATTTGGCTCTAAGAAGATGAACCATGAAAACTCTTCTTTTATGTGCCTTACACATTAACGGCCGACGTTATGCGAGCTTTAATAGGACACATACGACAGACGTTGGTCAACAAACATAACTTTTTATTTCTTCACTCCTTATGAGAAAAATTAAAAATATTGAGTTTGATATTTGTAATGCCTTATCACTGTAGTGGTAAGTATAATATAATAGATACTGTCTGATACTAAAATAAATTCATAGTTCATTGTCTTTTCGAAATTAACGCGGGCTTGCAAAGGTAGCTTTTTTCATATACATTAACTGAAAATGGGTAATGTAAGGGGGCCAATACAATGAAGATTTATTTTCGTTTTTAGGCTGAAAACTATTCAGTGGTAAACACAATGGGCAGCCGCGCTGCCATCATAATGTTTTGTAAAATAATGTAAACAAATATATATGTTTTTAGAATCAAAAATAAAGAAGTCAACATAAACATAACCAACTAACTGCATTGGTGCAAGTTGATGGCAAATACTTTACTGTTGTTCGCCCAAGTTTCGACTTCTCTTTTATAACTGTAAAGCAAAGTGTTTATGATTACAAATAAATAAATAATTTTTATATTATTTGTTGTATAAGTCAGTTCTCTGCGGTATTTCAAGGATTTGTGGTGCATATTATACTATCATCGCCGTAGAATTCAAAGCCTTTGGTTCCCAAAGTGATGGAGGCGTTTCGAGAAATTCTTCGTTTGAGCGATGGCTATTTAGTAACAAATTGAATATTACACAAACAAACACTTTACAAAAGTCAAATTTAACGTTTCCATATTTTTTTGTGGGTGATGCAGTCTTTCCATTACATAATAATTTGTTACAGCCGACTTTTATCTGAAGGCAAACAGATTTTCTACGTCAATCTTTCAAAGGCCCCGCAAGTTATAGAAAGTACATACGGCAACGTATCCTCGTGTTGGAGAGTTTTAACAAAACGATTCCTATTTTGCCATTGATTTTGTTTATCACAAGAAATTTTCGAATTTCAAAATTTGTTTTGCTGGCATTTGAGGGGGCTGACACAATCGGGCGTTATTCCTATTTTCGGACTGGAACTTCAACTTTGCCGACTTTTTACAAAACTTTATGAGACAAGTCATATGGATGTGTATATATGAATATGATAATAAACGAAATAAAATGATATGAACATAGCCTACAAGAGCGTATAAAGGCAATTTATTTTAAATTTACGAATTATTTATCTAACTTATGCTTATCTTACACTAATGTTCACTTCTTTTATATTATGTGATTTGCAATTTTGGTTTATGCTATGCATTGTTTTGTAATAAATGAAAAACAAGCAATATATTAAATTATTTTATTAGGTAGTGATAAATTCTAATTTCCAAATTATGTATCTGTTAATGTACGGATGAGAGAGGAAAAGAATGAGGATGCGCTAACGAATCTAAATCCAAAAAAAAGTCACAATCCCATTACAATCAGCCCCTATTCCAGCTACGCAGGTATCACAAACTCATGTAACAGCTTCCACTGCTGCTCACACCTCCTATTATGGTAAAGATGAGAAAGGCCAAATGCAAATGCTGGAAGACATCGTAAGGTAGTTGACCTACCTGATGTTGTTGTTAAAATTAATATTGGTTACACAATATTCAGCAACATTCATTCTATCACTGAAAAAACTTAATATAAAAATTTCACAAAAAAATATCTGAAGCTACTTTGATGTGTTGAATACAGGAACAAGTAAAATATTTAAGTTGCTTTAATTAGATTTTTCAACACTTGTCCTATTAGAGGTTTTTAGTAATGCGAGAGCGAAACTCCTCTTTAACTCTACTCGTGATGCTAATAACTTTATTCAATCAAAGGGCTTCCAAAAAACAAGCCTAAACGCGCCCATACCAATACATATCACCACAAAATTCAGTATTATCATAAATGTTCCTAACCATTATTCTTAAGTACGGTTACTCAAATATGCAATCTCGGGCAATCTAATCTAATTAGTGGAAAGATTAAAACGCAGGGATAGAAATAATCCCGTCTGTTTTATTCCTTCAAATTCTCGCAAAATTGAGTTTAAAAGTCAAAACATACCTAAATTCGTTATTTTCAATCATTTTATCTGCCCAGTAGACTACTTTGTCCCTACCAGAAAGTTGTGTTTCACTTGTGATAGATTGGGTCATGTTCAGGAGTTTTGCAGATTCAAAGATACCCTGCGTGTGAACCGTGGTTCTATTCCGATAGATAAAGAAAATTGTCAGAGTATCAAGTGACTTTTATGTGGTTCTGTTTACCATAGTGCCCGTCATAGAAATCGCCCCAAAGAAATCATTGAACAAACTGTTAAACGAGTCACGACAATTCAAAACATATCGTTCAAAGAATGCAAAGAAAAATGCACTTCGAACTATTACGCTCAACATTACGATCAACAGTCAACGTTTTGTTGTACAGTGTTAACTTACAAACTCTAATAAAGTTCATTTTTGACTTCAATACGGAAACTGCGAATTCAAAAAATATGATGTGTTACACGCCGTATACATTCACCTCAAAAAGTCTGCTACTTCGCAATCAAAGAATCCTGTTACTCTTAACGGCAATTTTGAATTTCGCTTGCAAAAAGTTTAGCGCACATTTGTTGCAAACTTCCACGATCCAAAATCGTGGTTGAGTTCTAACCTAAAAATTCGTTTCCGAAAACTTCAAGCTTCCAAGAACAATTTCAACAGTTACACTACCAACTTTTATTGAAGCCAAGAAACAGTTCTACAATGCTGTTAAAAAAGTCATTTTAACACAGCAAATGGTAACTCCAAAGTTGTTTTAGAAATTTAGGAAAGGAAATCGTCAAGTACCGCTCAATGGAATTCTCGAATTCTAACAACAGCTTTTAACTAACAGCTAACAATGCCGCTATTGCTGCTCACATTTGTTATCAAATTTTCTTTTAGTGAACTTTCAAATATTATTAACAAGAAAAACCCCACAGCAACAGGTTGTGATAGTATAAAATATGACATGATCAAAGCTCTCTTCCCGCAAAGCCTCAATCAATTACTAACTGCTATTAGTGTACTGCTGTTAATAATCTCAAATGCAATATCAGAAGAATGGAGAATGATCAAAACACGATAGAAAATTTTTGCTTACTCCAGTTTATATCAAAATAAACAACCCTAGGACCAAGGAGGGACTATCCATCTTTGGAAAGAACAATCCTTTAATTCCAAATCGTTCCTTCGCTTATCAAGAGAATAAATCTACAAGCATGTGTTTAAATGAACTGTCCGCTAATAAGACGTTTCGAAAAAAAGTGGTCATATTATCTTCAGATATTTGCAAAGCGTAGGACTGCGCGGATATCCTCAAACTAAGTCAAATTCTTTGTCCCTTAACCATTCCGCATGCGGTTGCGGACTTTCAACTTATTATCAAGGTGTATTTTGCACATCTGCAATACTTCAAAATATATTGACAGATTGATTCAAATATTTCAAAACATATACCTTCGCCGATCTCTTGGTCTTACACTATTTACTCCAAACAGACTCCTTCACCTGCTATCCTGTGAACCGCCAACAATACATAGAATGCTCCTACCCCCTTAATGAAGGTGTCTGATGACGGTGTATATACGACGAAGTCACTTCCTCATTTGACATTTGTAGTTATCACCACTACTACAATAAATTCGTGGTTATTGTAACACTGGTTTTATATTTTTTTTTCAACTCAATGAAAAGGCTGATGGCCTAGCAATCAGTGTGGGAGAGTTCTTTCAGTATCATTATACTCCTAAAGAAGCCTTAAAGACTATTAAAAACTCTCTTCACGAGGAATGGAATAATGAATTTCAAATTATAGCCAGAGCCAAAAATGATTGCGCTATATATCAGCTCTTTCCAACGTTACTCTCTGAATTATGGATTTCTTTGAAAATTTTCAACTCTTGTGAAATCGAACTCCTAAATCGCTTATCTTATCTTATCTCCGTAGGGTACGCACCTGGTAATCTCTTTTACACATATAGCTTAAGAGAACCTCCTGAGCGTTTGATCTTCAAATGACACAAATATAGCAGTATCAGAAAACATTTTAGTTTCTTCTCATTCTTTCCGGATTTAAAAACTATCTTTTTAACAAGGGATGAAGGGTTACACAAAGTGCTGACTTCCTATATTAAGCTAACAGGTATTGACAATCAATCCAAGAAAAGCATGGTAGTCTTTAATGTGGTCGCGGGTTGAATTTTCTAGAGTGGTGTGTAAAAACCTGTTGAAATGAAAGTAAAAGCAGAAATTAGTAAAAAGTTTTGTAAAAATCACCCTTAAAAAAAAAAAATTTCGTCTAAAACAAACTTTAGAAAATTCAGAATAGGTGTAAATAAAAAAACAAGTCTGCATAAATGTATAGGTTTCAATTCGTAGTGCAGACCAGATGAAGAAGAAAATTTCTGGAAGGCTTTAGTTGAAATTAAAAGTGATTATAGATGAACATGTAATCGTGAAAAAAGGATATATCTTAAGTATTTATAGGAAAAAGAAAAAAACTTTAACTTACTGTTCAACTTGTTGTAAAACACCCACAAAAACGTAGAGTTCGTTGTGTTCCTATATTATCGGTTTTCTTGGCATTATTCGATGGACAATAGAAAATGAAAGGAAAAGAGCAATTTGGCGAACATTCGACGAAGATAATCTTGAAATTATTTAATTTATTATTATTATTATTATTATCTAAATTTAGCCAGAGAATAAATTCTAAGACTAAAGTCTTAAAAGCACTAGCATCTAAGGCTTTCGGCTTTTTATTTATTTATTTATTTTTTTTATTAATATTATTATTATTTTTATTATTAAAAACTCTACCGCACTTGAGGTTTGAACCCACGACCATTGAATTGCTAGTCGAGACTCTTGCCTACTCGGCCACTCAGGCGGATTATTTAATTTAAAAATATAAACAAAGTCGAAAACAAAAAAAGAGTGTATTTCAACACATTGCACATTAGCCAAAACCCTGAAAATTACCCTACAGATAAGAATACAAGAAAATGGTGAGAAATTGATTTTACAGGGGAAAGACAAAACAAACAAAAAGTGATGACATATTGCTGAAGATTTTCCCTTTTACATTTTGTTGCAAAACCTTAAAGCAAACTCAATTATAAAACACAAATATACCTTTTGGATGCACTAATTACTTTTAGATGCATTAAATAAATTTAAAATTTAAAAGACAGTTTTTTTGTTTTTAAATTCATTAAACATTTCTGCAATCTTTATCCAAAAATTGGTGGCTCGCTGTTTTTTTTTATTGTCTGTGCAAAGTCCTTTAGGTGTAGTGCAGTCAAAGCGACTGTACAATAACAACACCTAATAACTGAACATTTCTCTATTAATTTTGCATATTTTGGGATTTATTTAAAATCTTATTTGCTGGAAATAATGCCATATAATCGAAGAAGGTTTATGTTTGATGAGTTGTGCTGCTAAATATGCGCTTATTGATTTGGATATGTGTCCTTTTCTATTACATGGACCATGGCTTGCGGCTTTTTGGTGTCTACGTTGCACCTAAATACGTACAATATGAACATGCAAGTTGTGGCCACATCTATATGAAGAAAAATTGACGGTTCGTCTTTTTGTATATTTAGCATGCGATATAATTTTAAAATACGTGTTCTCTTCTTACAATTGATTTATTTTTATTACTCTTGTTTTTGTATTTTTTACATTAAATTAAAAAGAATACAGTAAAGAAAAGAACAACGATACGTATAATTCTTAAAAATAATGTTATAACAAATGTTGTTGCAGTGTGAAAGCAGAAAAATGAAATAAAAAGAGTTTTTTTTCAATAAATAAGACAAAGGTAGGCTTAGAAGTGTCTTCGGACAGAACTTCGAAGTCTTCTACAAACTTTTCTATGGACCGAAGGGAGACCGATAAATTCTGGCTTTCGCTTTTAAGAGATTCTGGTTTTCGCTTTTAAGAAATTCTGGTTTTCGCTTTTACGAAATTCTGGTTTTCGCTTTTAAGAAATTCTGGTTTTCGCTTTTAAGTGCTACTACTAAATAGGCAAACAATGCATGCGTGTGTGTAATATGTGTGGGCTGTGTGAACTTTTGTGCGATGGCGGTTTAATAATTTCAATCATAAAAAGGCTTTTTTTCAAATAAATTTACTTAAATTCTCTGAGCTTATGAAATGAAATCATATTTATTTACTGCGGGGGAAAGTATGCTACAAATATTTAATATTTATAAAGTGGTCGTATGTGTCGGGAAGGTAGAAAAAAGCTAAAGATAAATAAATTTTAAATCGATATAACCACACGCCTAAGATGTCCTCGATAGCGCCATAAAGCAAGCCATTTTGGGAAAACCTTCAAAGCTTGTGAATACATTCAATGCGTGCTTGAGAACTGCCCAGCTACATCATTGAACATCAAAAATGCATTCCACTCGGCAAATTGGTATTGCATCATAGAAAAAAGAAAAGAAGAGTTCCACATTATCGCATCAATGTCATGGCTAGCTACGCGAGCATGTGTGCTTCCGAACAATAGGTAGGGTGGGCGAAGAATAGGCCCAGATCGGTTAATTAGAGTTTCGTCCGTCTGGTATTTGGTACGGGTTATTTGGTGCAATAGTCGTAGGAGTGTCCGCGAGAAAGTTATAGAATCACCTTACCCACCCCCACATCATACGAAGTAGCTCGCTTGGCTATGGCACATACACTTACCTCGTAGACCTCCATTCCTCTTCAAGTGGCACCGCAAAGTTGCCGTAGACTTTCGGTAAATAACGGCTTCACACTCTAGAGAACTGACGAGACAAATAAATTTATTTATTTTATTTATATGTTACACCATCCTTATTTAAGTCACAAAGGAAGAACACTTGCCTGGGTTTCATCACATGGCAGCATCAATGTTTAATTGTGTGATAAATTACTTGCTTTTTCTTTTTTGATTAAAAAATAAATAATAATGCGTTACTGCTAGCCTAAGTTTACAACATTTCTGCTCACAACATTCGGCTTCTTATGTTTGCACAATTTCTGAGTGTAAGGCTGTGCTCAAAGTCAGAATTATCTATGCTCATAACATTGCATACATTAAACGCCATTGATCTAGTTTACCTAACGGAAATGAATCGGTTCCATTGGTAGTTACGTTAATTGTAAAGAAAAGTATATATTACTTCTGCTTAATGGAAGACCCATCTCCGACTTTACTCCTCAATGAGGTCGAATATTCGTTTTTAGTCGCGCAAACGACATTTACTGAAAGACATTAAAGTTAAAGCTTAATAATTATGATTTTAAATAGTTAGATAAAGGAAGAAAGAAAGAAAGAATACGGCTAAGGCAACGCCGCTATTTACACTTACAAAATATATATAGAAATCTCAGATGCGTATTACTTTGCTGCGAACATTTGACAAATTCATTTTACGATTGCTTGTAATAGGCGCTTGTAACAGTCGCTTCAATAACATTCAGTTTGTGCCTTTACTCACCAAATATGTTACGTTTCTGTAAAGAATATTGAAACATTTCTGATAAACTTCCAAAATCTCAAGGCTTTGAACTTCAAGGAACTTTGGATTACTTTCAAAATGTAGTAGAATAGTCGTTAAATAACTAGAAGCTGGTGTAACAGTGGGCGAAACTTTTACATATTGCGATTTTTTTGAATTTTTCTCTGTTCCACTAAACTCTTTGAATATCGTTCTGAACACATCGAAATGCTGCCTAATGGCAAATATATTTAGATCATCAATTAAAAGTTCAATTTGCTCATCAGGTTGCTTTATCCCATCATGCATTTGTTCTAAAAATTGAGCTACACTTGGTTTTTGGTTAAATTGTTTGCAAAAGTTAGAATTAAATTATCATATTTAGACTTGACGCGTTTCAAAGTATTGCATCCGGTCGGTCTAGCGGGATTCACTTTCATTGTAAATGCTAATGAAATGATCAATGCTTTTACTCATATTTTCCGTTAATGTGGATATCGCTTCTTCGGCTTTCGTCCCGCACTTGATCTAAGATTGGCGCTCGTATATAAATAAATTGACACTGATAGCGCAAAATTAAAGTTTCATGGAAGGGACAATAGAAAAAACATGCATTTTCGCGTTTTAAGATTAAATTCATTTTATATTTTTAGACTCACCTAGTGCGCACCGTCTCCATTATTCGAACAATGCATTATAAGGATCAACACAATTCGAATCGTAAGTTGTTGCCGGGGAATTATTTCTGTCGTTCACAGCGTAGAATACATCTACGAGAAGCGACTCGCAAGCCAGAAGTGTTTTATTATATAATAACTTATTTGTCATTAAAAGTAAACTGAATTTACCTCCGTTCAGTTACACTACAAAATATTCTAAACACAAAATTTTCTCCAACTTGTGGGTTCACGGTTTTCCGCACCACCATTGAAGTGCCGTGATAGGGGCATTGCCATTTGTTTAAATGGCTGGCATCCTATTTAGGCTTACGCCATTGCCTAAATTACTTTAAAACTATAATAATATTTTTAATAACATATATATGAAATGATAATAATACAATAATACGATAATATAATAATAATAATAATTAAAACTCGCGCACAATGTTCATGTTTTCTCTGAAAGTTTGTGCATATAAATAAAGAGTAATAACTAAATCCTTCAAGTTATTACTTACAATAAATTCAAGATTTGCTTATGTACTACTCTTGAGACTTAATAAACTATTGTAAATAGATCCGGCAGCAGGCAAACCTAGCAAACATAGCCAAATGCTTCTAAATGATTAGCGGTAGCCTCTTCAGCATCCTGATCGGCCTAGGCTTTCTTATTTCTGAGGCGAGCTCGCTACAAACAATATCTATTATCTATTGTAGATAATAATAATAATATAATAATAATTCAATATAAATACACATGATAATAACAATATTGTAAATATATATTAATAATAATCGCATAATATAATAATAATATTAATGTACACAACGGAACTTTTGTGTGGTGTTTTTCTGTCTGTTCCTGAATATTAATATGATTTAATAAAATGCTTAAAATAAAACTTAATAAATTAATCCTATGTTTCGCTCCGTCTTTGCAGAATCCCGTTTGATTGAAGAAGGGCCATCTAGACAATCGTCGCTTATGTCCTCTTATCAATACCTATTTCCGGCACCATAATATGATCAGAGGACTCAGGACCATTGAAAAAAACATGCGAGAAACATATGAAAATTTTTCTTTTGAAGTTGACAAACTTAAAAAATATCTAGGATTAACAAGCAGTGCAACCATAAATCAAAATTTATTCATATAATGTGTTTAGAATAATTCGTAATTACTTTAAATGAATTGTAATTTTTAATCCCCAATAAACTTTGTTACTTTCGTTATCAGCGAAATTATTTTTATTTATTTTTGTGTCTAATCTTGTTTTTTTCCGTTTGCCTCTTCGTTCTAAGTGCTGAGGGGCAATGCATGAAACTAAGCTGACTTAATTTGGACGTACCGTTTGAATTAAGTAACCAGCAAGATTTCAAGGTTATTTTTTGGCCCTCTTCACTTAGAATTTTCTGTTAACCTTGGATTTCTCTGCTAACTTTCTTCTCTGTTTACTTTGAAGCTTTCTGTTAAACCTCCGAATTTTTTGTTAAACCATCGGAATTTTCTGTTAAACCATTACATAACTCAGTGAACCCTGTCATTTTCTGTTAAAAAACCTACAAAATCTATCAAATCTATCTATCGATGTAAATTTTTATACCCACTTGTGGTACAGGGTATATGTAACACGCAAAAGGGCTTAAGATACACCCATCTTTTATTATACCGTAATCGTAATCTAAATTGATCTAAGCCTCTCTGACCGTCTGATGCCTGTCCATGTAAAGATGTGTTCAAGCTACAGGTCGAAATTCTTGAGTTATTTTGATGAACAAAATATGATGATTAGTACAGGATGTGTTTTCATTACGATCACTCCCTATATAACGCTCTATTTGGAAAAGTCGTTACATGGAAGAAAATTGTACTTGTCAAAATTTCTTGGCAAAAGTGGGTAAGTAGTAGCATTTCGGCATTCTAAATTGGTAGGAAACCTTGGATCGGCTGGTTCAATTTCTGACCCCTGTCTCATATAACGAAAACTGAAGTTCATGCGACAAAAAGGTATAACATTCAATTCTTCGAAACTTTCCCCAGCAGATGAAATTGATAAAACTGCCAAACAATGTTTTCAACTCATTAATGTAGGCTCTGACCAGTCTTGCATGATTAAACTGTATCTTGGGTTAATCACTCACTCTTATTGGACATGCCAATGAAGGACCTTTTGAAATTATGTAGAATCCAATGGAAACGCCTTCGTCTGGCTCTTAGTGGCATGAATTCTACACACAGACTAAGCTTGGAACAGATGGCCTCTACAAGAAAGATTTCGTTTAATCGCCAATTTCTCATTCCTTACAATTCTCTCTTTTGAGAATTATCCAGCTTTGCCTTTCATTTACAACTTTATATCTCTCAATTCCTTCGTTAAAATTTTTACTGACAAAATTCATAACTTCAACATTCTAAGAACTGACGTACATAGTTTGTTTAAAATTCCTCTTGGCGCTCAATATTTTCGACGGGTAATTAAGTAAGCACTAGTGAGGAAAACCACAGTTATTCTTGCAGAGGTACACCACCGCTACTCGAATGTTACATGTCACTCATTTTTGCTGATGGATCTAAGACAGAAGTGGTAGGCAGCGGCGTTTGATCTTCAGATATTGATGTAGAAGCCTACTTTTCATATTATCCATGTAGCACTATATTTTCGGCTGAATGTCTTCCGATCCTAGTAGCCATCCGCTTAGCGAGTACTCAACCTCAAAAGAAATTCCTTATAGTGCCAAACAATAAATCTGTCTTATCCGCTTTACAATCATTCCTCTGATTTCTGCAGATCTGACGAGAATCGACTAAAAACATTCAGTTTTTTTTGTCAACAGCGATGGAATAATTCACCTTATGGTCGTGACTTATACTCTTTATTTCCGCAAATAAACAATGCACCTCGGTTTATCAATTGAGGACGCAGACGTGACATTATTTGTCTTATTAACAGGGTGATGTTCAATCACATGAGATGTAATGATCATCTATTTAAAATTAACATAGTAAACACAAGCGCACACTATGCACATGTGGCATCTTACAATCTCCTGATCATATCCTGTTTGTCTGTCCGAATGTTACCACTTCTATTCGCCTTTCCGCTGTTCACAAATTGAATATATGTGGTCTTAGTGGGCTTTTGACATTTTGCGATCTGGCAATTTAACAGCTTACGTCGCAATCTTTTCTTTTTGTAAATCATGTCGTCAAGACATATAAGCGTTCACAGTCAATTTGTGAACTCTTTTGTACACTTTTTGGCCCACACAGCCATCAAAATGTTTATAATCATATACCACATTACATCTTACACTCTAATTTACTCCTTGTTCTTCTGTTCTATCCTACATGGCGGACGAGTAATATGCAAATTTTAATAAAAACTATAAAACAATAACGTGGCGGACGTAAAATTAAAAAAAAAACTTTAATGAAATAATCACTAAAATATATAAAGAATAATATTATATATCAAAACTAACCCTTAATTTATTAAGGCTCAAACAAAGAACTGTTCACTGTTCATGAAATGTTCAAGCAGTGTTCACATTTGGCCTTTTTTAGACATCTCAACGAATTCTCGGTTATTAATTTGCTGAATAGGAAGAAGTCAAAATATATATATTATTATATAACAATAGTTACACAATTCATACACGAGTGCCAAAGCTAATGACCTTTTCTATCAAATAAATACCACTTTTAACTTTGAACACCTATCAAAGGCTTCGTTTAATTCCTGACAGTCAAAATACTTTAGAGGCTCATCAGCGGCTACACTTATCATAAATTATATTTAAAAGCGGTTGACGCAACACAAAATGATATATGTGAACTTTGCAATACTAGCGAATCTATCGAACCTCACCACACGTCACCATCAGATATCCTGATGCCAAATAAGCGCTGTCGTCCTAGTTTATAAATCGATTTTTCCACATTGTATTCTTTAAATTTTCGGCTTTGGTTTTGTGTGGAGGGTGTGGTTTCTATGTTGAATTCCGTTATTTTTTCAAAGTGTTTAGAAGTGTTTAAGACTGTTTAAGACTGTTTAATAAGGTTTTATATGGTGTCTACGTTGAATTCCGCTTTTTTTTCTCACAAAGTTTTCAACGGATTTACGTTCTGTCATTTATTTGACCGACAAAATTAGCATATCGCCCGAATTGAATGATTGGGATATTTGGATAAAATATTCTCAATATTGTTTCAACACAGCACCACTCACACCACATAAATACCGTCACTATGAACTCGTGTTTGGAAAGTCACCATAGCAGCTAACATATCCCAACAAAAACAAAAGCGCTAGGATGCTATTAGATAAGGGCAAAGAAGAACAAAAAATGAATCACCGCAAAAAAACTAAAAATTTTCCCTCTAGGAATAGGTAATTTAGTATTACAAAATAAATATTTAGGTCATAAGGTCATAGAAATTAACGATAACAACAACATTAAAATTGAAGACAATAAAAACAAAAATCAAACAGTACACAAAAATATGTTAAAACTATATAAAGAAGCTACAAAAATAATCTAAATAAAATAAGTGTAAGGCGCCTACATAACAAACAGACAAAAAAAAATTTTTTTATATAAACATATAAAAAGTATTTATAAGAACCCTACACAAAACACTAAAGAAAAAAAGAAATACATGTATTTATATTCATAACAAGAACACGGTAGAACAAATAACATCGATAATTAATAAGCCCAAGAATGATCATTTATTGTTAAAGATCATTCTTCCCATGGTACGGTTTCACCGCACTCTACTTATTACTCACCTATTCATCACTAACGCTAAGTTTACATTTTCTCATATTTCCACATAATGTAAATCTAGCTAGTACCTGTGCTTATAATCTACATTACATGTAATGCCCTAATTACTTTACTACACTTTACTATTTTGCTTAAGCTAGCACGACAATTTATTATATAAGACATTGACCACAGTTCAGTTAAAAAAGAGAAATATTTTATAGAAGTCAATAAACAAAACGTGAAAATATTATCAAGCGGAATCTTTATTTGAGTTTCACTACAATTTCTTCTGCAAATAATTTCTATTAAATATAAGCCACACTTTTAATTGGCTTAGTTGATTTTTCTCAACTAATGAATGTGTACACATATTGAATATTTTATTTTATATATTTTTTTTGTTTACTCCGCCGAAAGCAAAAAAAAAATGCTTTTGAAATTAAACAGGCCTCGATATTAACAAATCAATGTACTTTCATTCGACACGATTATCTGATTGTGAGAAATATATATATGGGCATGTCGATGCTGCATTCCACTAAAACATTCGGTTATTCGTTTGTGAAATTGAAAAAATAAATATCATGTTTTAACTTTCCATTTAAAATTTCAGGCGTTCGAATATTAATACAATGGAACGACAAATTAGGATGGCTAGACCGTTTGACTTGTAATAATTAAATATTATCTAGATCGCGTCCTCTTTTTTGGACTGTAGAGCGATGGCTTTAAAACGAAAATTATGATGAAGTGAAAATACTGGTGATTATCACCAATAAAAATAACACATAAGTATTTTAATTCAAACCACTATTTATAACCCGAAATTTATTTTTATATACATAATTTAATTTACAATAATGAAACTTTAGAACTATATCAATCAGTGATTATATGATAAAATACATATACATATGCGTACTTATTGCATTTCCTCGACAAAATGTCTAAAAACATTTCTTTTGCAATTTTCCAAATGCATCAAACTTGGGTATTTTTAAGTGTCTGCTATTTTCTTCATAAGCTATAAATGATTAAATACAAGTAACTAATAAGTATTAGTGTTGAAGATCCGAACTTAACAATTTTTAATTTTTTAGGCCTGATTTTGCTACAGTTCAGTACAGATTGATCTTTCTCAATATTGTCTTCCGGCACATGTGGCATGTACGTAAGGTTTCTGCACAACGCGAACATGCTCCATGGCCGCAAAGAAAAGCAACATCACGTGTCCTTTCCATACATATACTACAATAGTGCGATTCTTCATATTCCTGTATTTTATTTTCTAAATAGCGTAATCGATCCACAGATGCTGTACTTGTTGTATCAACATTTGGTATAATACGGCCATTAGCGTCTATTCTTCGCTCTATATGCACCCCACACCGCAAGCACTTCTTCATTCGTTTACCACAATCTTCACACGAAATTTGATGTTGGCAGGGTTCAAATTTAATCAACTGCAGAACTTCGTCGCATACAATGCATTCCCGGGGCCCAATTGAATTATCGAATTCACTCTCGATATCCTTTTCGGCGGCATTTGGTAGCTCAGATAAACTTCGCTCGCTTTGACGAATTGCAACGGCTCCTTCAAGTTCTTCGTTTGTGGTCGATGTTGGCATTTCATTATTTAGGACACCATTTTTTTGCTGTTTTGGCGACTGTTTACGCAACGCTAAGTTTAACAGAATATTTTGTTTTGGAATTGGATTCAAACTGGATGTATCATCGCTGATATTGGTGAAGCTGTTTGTTGTGTCTGCATCGATAGACTCATTTAAATTTAACGACTGCATGCCATGTATTAAACTGTCCGCATTTTCTCTACTAGAGGTAAGGGTTTGTGGCTGCAGAACATTTGAAGATAAAGTACTTTGATATCCTAAAATTAGTTGCTTTAAGCTTTGGTCTGTTATCCATTCAAATATGACAACTCCCTTGTTGTTTTGCTCAATTCGGCAGCCAAGGCGAGACAAGTAACAAAGAATCGCGTACATTAAGCGATCCTCAGTCAAATAAGATAAAGTTTCATAAATCGCATAAATTTCGGGTGAATCTTTTTTCACAGGTTCAGTTGCTTGCAGAAGGTTTGTTTTTTTAATGACACACAAATGCATGGCATTATCTCCATCTTCATCCCGCGCCGTTATATCGCATCCTAGTTTCACCAACTTTTCAATAGCTGCTGCATGTCCTTGTGAAACAGCCAATAGAAAAGGTGTTTGACGACGGTTGTTATGTATGTTTATTTCCGCTTGCCCAATCTTAATTAATACCTCTACCACGTTTGCATGTCCATTAAGGGCCGCCAAGTGAAGAGCGGCAAAGCCGTCATCCTTCTTCACATTAACTAACTGACGAGCGAGTAACAGTATGTAACGCGCCGCTACAGCGTTGCCTTTAAGTGCAGCATGATGAAGAACATTAAAACCTCGGTTATTTCTCACTGTGAAATCGAGATTACGAGCAGCACACAAAAGCTCAACAACTTCAGAGTTTTCCTTTCCAATCGCATCGTGCAGCGCAGTATCTCCATAAGAATCTTGAATATTAACATCAGCGCCAAAAGTTAAAAGTTCCCGTACACAATGCGGAATTTTTTTATGGGCGCATATATGAAGGGCTGAGCAGTGACTCGAGTTAAGGTAGTTGATATCAGCGCCATTTTGAAGTAGAACACGCATAGTTTCCGGCTGATTGCCAAATGCAGCATAATGCAGCACTGAATCTCCTTCTTTGTCAATTACATTTACATTAGCACCTTTACTTATTAAAAATTTTACTATATCCACGTGGCCTTGATGAGCAGCTACTTGAATACATGTTTTACCTCCACTCATCGCATTAACGTGATCAGGATGAGCGTTAAGATGCTGCTTTACAAAATCCAGATGACCTTGAGCGGCTTCACGAACTAATTTATCCACCATTGATGTTCCAGACAAACCAGATAACGGTGTCATCACGTGATCAGTTCGACGATGGCTCAGATCCATCATACTGTTCGAACGTTCGGCAGCTGTAGCTAATGGTGAACGTTCTAATTTAACACACTTTGGATTAAGAGTCCATTCAAATCCATCATCTAGCTGTTCAATTCTCAAATCGCCATCAGAATACACTTTCACTACTTTACAAAGTTTGCCAAGAGCCTAGAAATAAGAATATATATACCCAATTACTATCTAAACGTATGAGCTCTATGGTAATAATTATTAACAATAGTGCCTTATTTAAAATTAAATATTACTTACATAACGCATAAGTTCTATCCATTCACCATGTCCTTTTTGCAGTTGTTGTACTTTAGCGGCGTCATTTATTATGGTTACTAAATCCCCAACACGAAATGAAACAACTTTCACCAAGGCGGCTGGGTGAAAAGTCCAACGATTTGGGCAGTTTTCGTATTGCACTCTAAAAGGAAAATAGAAGAAACACCTTATACAAATTTATCGCTTTTTTTTGGAAAATATATAATTTATTTACCGGATGTCCCCTTTTTCGGTTATACGATGAACTGTTCCTAATTTGGAAAGATGTTCAAGCATACGAGGATTCCAACCACCATGGCCCTGCTGTAATTTAATCAAGGCATCCACATCCAAGCAAACTTTTACTCGATCGCCTACTGAAAACATTGGTTTAATTGTGGGAACGACAGGCTGTTGTTCCTCAAGTTGACCTGTACACGTATACGTGCGTATGTAAATGATTTCCACCGAAAAAAGTTTTAAGTATTATTATAGTTTGCATACCTAATACGGGCATATGATCTTTATAATAATAACCAGCAGACGTAGGTACCACATATTTTAGATCAATGTTGCCCTTATGTCCCAGCCTATACACATTAGTTGAACCAGAAACCCAAGAAACATTCGCCACACTTCTGCAAGATTCATTATCCCAACCGCGAATCTCAATAACACGGCCAGTCTTGCCTAAATTTGCAGTTCAGACACCATCGTTAATATAATTTCGTATCAAATTTTCTTATAAGCGCTAATGTATGTTTCGATAAATCAATTTGTATATACGTAATAAGCGCATATACATCTCTGTCATGAATTCATATGCGAGCTGAATAATGAATGAATATTTAGCGATAAGTTGTTTTGAAAGAAACGCTATGAAATGATGATGTTGTTAACTAAACAACGACTTTTGAATATATTCCGAGTTACACTATTTTATTTTGAATTCATATTCACAGAGGTCCGCTCGAAATTAGCAGTTTATTTACCTTCACCGCCATCTTGTTGACCCCATTCCCAATCCGGACCACGAACAACCTTTGCTCCAACGAATATGCCTTTTAGTTGAATACGTTTGGATCCATTCCTGGGTGGAACTCGTACACTGAAACACAAAGAATATGAACAATATAACTACAAATACGCAGTTTGTTAAGCAGTTACGATAAACATCTTTACCCTAATGAAGTTGGCGTAGTGTATCGAATAAATGCATGGTCCTTATCATGAAAATCTGCTCCATAGCAGAACGAACATAGGTGGTAGTTGGGACACTGTGCACATTTGAACACAATCCCGGCAATACCACCTTTAGAGCAACCGTCACAAACTACGTTTGAATGGCGTACTCCTTGAAGATTTCAAAAGTAATATTGCTAAAGCTTCAAACACATTTAACATATTCTATAAATGTCTTACCAACTTGAGCGTTATCCACTATAATCAAATCATACTGATTTTGATATCCCACACGATAATTCGTTCTATGGCCAGAATCCCAATTTACGACTACTGTATTCTCGGGAGAATGCGTCGATCCTAAACGTCCGATTTCGCAAACTGTTCCAACGTGGCCTTCTCCTTCGTCTGTAGCAATGAAAGAATAGTAAATAAATAAATTTTAAATTTTAGCAATAGTATGGAGATGAGGCTAGTATATTCGAACTTAATATATATTCACCCTGGAGTACTAATTTTCGCTATTCAACCATGTGGACAATTTTCGTTAATTTATAGGAACGATATTCGGTTTCACTTTTTCCTTACCTCTGAAAAATGGTCGAGCTATATTAAAATTTTTCTGAAAATTAGGTGTTTGATTTGCTATAATGAGCATATTTGCGAAATATATGCTATTCATAGCCATGTTTGTTCCATTTTTGGGAACGTATTCGCAACAAGCGGGCGACGTGGTCATATCGATTGTAACTTAAACACTAATCGAAAAACTTTTACGCTAAAATCTTGAATTCTTTAAGAATATACCCAGATGCCATTTAAAATTTATGCATTGACTAAAGCTTAATTAATTCATTAAGCATAATGCTTGTTTAATATTTGTTAGGTCGAATTTAAGTCCAGAATTATGTTTAGGTACGTAATAATTCAAAGCTGCATACTGAAAGCATTAAACGTTAATATAACAAACCTTGATTTTGCCAAATCCAATTCGGTCCCCGAACCACTCTTATTCCAGCCGGTATTGCAGGTCGCATTTCTAATAAAAAATATGCAGTAAAAAATATATAATTAGTATAATGTATTTGCCAAAAACGATTGAGACAAAATATAAATTTTAGAAAAGGACGTAGGACAGTAATGATTATTATTGCATAATTGAATTGTCGTTAATAAATATTATTATTTAATAAATTAAACTGAACTATTTTAAACTAGAACAGGACATTCAAATTGCTAAGAAATTTTTTAATTCTGATAGAAACAGAAGGATTTCGCAATTGCCGAGTACCTTCGTAACAGTAGGGCTTACAGGAAAAGTTTCCCACTTTTAGGAGGTTTTTTTGATATGAGATTATGATTTAAAGGTAACAAACACAAACCATAAATAAAAAAAATAAAGCATTAATAAAAGAAATAGCATGCGCCAAAGCTAATCGACTTTTCTATAAAATAAACCCCACTTTTAACTTTAAACGCCTATCAAAAGATTACTTTAATTCTTAAGAGATCAAAACACTTAACAGATTCATGAGTGGCCACACTTATAATAAAGTGTATTCATCTTCAGATATCACAGACTTTATGGTATTAGAAGTTCTTTCGGCCTCCTCGATCTCTTTGCAGCAAAAAACGAGGGTCATCTCGGGGAACTAGATTGCTTTATTAGAAAATCGAAATTATATTTACAATTCATGATCATTTATTACTTTTCCTATGTGTACGGTCATTCAAAAGCTTCTCTATAATAACTCTTTTTTCAGCCAAAGTTTGTTACATCACTTTATGCAACCAAATCTACTTATAAGAGGGCGCAGTTTTGTCTTAATAATATTCACATAAATAACTCATCATTAAAAATAATAATAATAATAATAATAATATTATTATTAAAATTTCAGATAAATGAAATAAATTCTTAGACTAAAAAAGATATTGAGCACTAGCAACACAGGCTATCGGCTCTAATTTATAAAAATGTACATTAGATATTGAGCCTAGTAGTTTTAATAAAGTAATATATTGAATTGATATTCTGTTCTGAAGCTGATTTTAGAATGTCCAACCGCAATACTTCTAACCAAGGAAAAGATAAGGCAGTGACAGAGAGTCCACAACTGCAGATTGGGGAGGAAGACTTCTTCAAGATCCATTGGTGAGTTGCAATTGTATGACCAAGGCGAATGCTCGAAAATGTTTGGATCTTGATTTTCTCAACATTTTTTGAACATAAAGGTGGAATTAATTGAGGATTAATAGAAGAGTAGTGCTGATGATGATATCGTAGATTCCCTTCGATCAGCCTATTCATTTTCCAGTAAACGCATATCACTAGGCACCCATAACATTTTAATATTTCGGCCGGATGATGTAATTATATTTCTTAATTCGTTGATGGTGCTCCATCTCGAAGTCGAAGGGTTCCGAATAGCTTGTAATGCAGACAAACTATCAGTAACAATGACAGTTTTGAGTTTGTTTTTATGGGCAAGGTTCGCAGCTCTGGCTTCAGCTGTGAAAGTTGAAGTACTTTTATGAAATATGTGATTGAGAAGAACCTGTCCTGAAGCATAATAATAATAATAGTTGCTATTATAATTAATTAATTAATTAATATTAACATGCCAAGAAGACTATAAAGTGTATTGCGCCACAGTTATGAACAACCGCAATGTATAGATATAGATAATAACAATATTGGATCGAGGCATAGACCTTAAATAGGCCTTAATGGCCACGTTAAACGCACTCGGACTAATGGTCGTTTTAATACAGAGTGAAACTGCGTTTCCCAACTTTACAGCATTAACAAAGATTGATGGTGCTAAATACGAAATTTAAATGACCTCTAAGTCAAAACAAAAGTTCGTCCGTTCAGATTTAGCAACCGAGAGCCAAAAAAAAATCTACGTTGCATCCCAGTACGTAAGTATAGAAACTTTCTGGTTCTGTTACTGTTAATTTGGTACATTTTGATATCCGAGTAGTAAGCTATACCAATGTGTTTTCAGATATGAAAAAGTGTGCCAAATTAGTACGACCAGGATCTGCTTAGCAGATATGCAAGCTAATGGATTTTCGACATAAGCTTGCAATTTTCTCTCTTATATCTGCGTTAATTTTTTTCCATGTTGGGCGTCTTACATTTTGCAAGCGCATTGTCAAGTCTATTTAAACTATATAAAGGTAATATTTTTCTTAAGTAGCAATCGAAAAACTTCTGATCCTTCTGAAGAAATCTGAAAGAATCTTAATGTAATTAGATTGAGATGATTATTGCTTCAGTATCAATAGATGCATATACGTAGCAGCACTTTAAACATGAAAAGTGGTACTAAATATCTACTATACTACTATATAATAAAATTATATAGACTATAACTTCTTTTTGATTATTTTGCTGTTAGCTTTTGAACAATTTTCGGGGAAGCGTTGCAAAGAAATATTGAAGAATGTGCCGAACAAATCGCTCCTTCAAACTGTGTTTTAGTAGTGATCGTCTTATCTCTCATAGGTGCAAGTTTTTAAATTCCAACAAATGTTTTAATAATAATCTAATAATTTTGATGCGGTTAATTCCACGTTGATAATATGAAATATACCCCCAAATTTTGCAAATTACTTTTCACATTTTCTCTTTAGATTGCACATTATAATATTAAGTCGTCATCTTTTTTTCAATAAGTTTCACTTTGTAAGCTTGGTCAAAAATTTCATTTGATGATATTAATAGACGAAATCAACAAAGGTAATGAATGAAAAAGGAAAAATAAGTAACCATGCCGAGAGGATCAAATACAAACATTTTTTGTAAGTAAAGTGCATGTATATTAAAAAAATTTTTTCGAAATCCTTTCTGGCAAACGCCGTCGAAGAAGCTTGCTAAAAATTTTAATTAAACTTACCAGATTGAAGTAGCTCTTGCTTAAATAGCTAAAATAAATATTCACTTTTTTTTATATTCTTCTTTTTGGGTAAATCCTAGGAATTATGAAATGTAATATACATGTATCGATCCCATACATGCACACATATGTATGCACGTTTGCTTGTAAATATGTTTAACACTTGTTTTCTTTTAATTTGGTTCAGAACGAGTTACATCAAAACCGTTTTTTGCTTTTTTTTATTTTGACGCCAAATCTTATTCTTTTTCGTTAAACAAAATTTTGTTTGCTGTTATAAATGTATCTTTTTCTGTATGTACGCACATATGTAAGTATATGTACAAACATATCTAAGACCGACCATTCATAAAAATCATAAACCACTGGTTTCTTTTGCAAAAAGGCCTGGTTGTTATTTACAATGCTTTTAATTTTCTGTTGTTCAACATATTTTGCAAATGAAAGTTAGAATTTCCAAATGCCAAATAATTATTAAATTCAATTTATATTTTTTAGATTTTACTGTTTTAATACTCAGGATATCCGTGGTTGCCAATATATCGTATTATAAGAGTAAGAGAGACACATTCCTACTATATTACATTCCTACTTTCAGATCGAATCTCCAAAGAGTCATGACAATTTTTTGAGCAGTACAACAGCTTTGTTGGGAGATGATATATATTTATAAAAAAATATAACAATATAAAACAAAACACAACTGCACATATTGCATTTTGCAACTGCAATTTTTCATCTATTTATCTATATCCAACTATTTGAAAGTTTTCTTTACGCAGAATTCGATTATACGTCGTCTATATCAATCTCTCCTTTTATCCATTGAGACTTGCTATAAA
The DNA here is from genome assembly GCA_000688715.1 of Glossina pallidipes. Classification (NCBI taxonomy): domain Eukaryota; kingdom Metazoa; phylum Arthropoda; class Insecta; order Diptera; family Glossinidae; genus Glossina; species Glossina pallidipes. The sequence continues at coordinate 257,022 of KK500026.1, forward strand.
ATGCCTTTGGTTCTGCCTAATTAAAAAAAAAAAATAAATTTTTAACATGCTGAGCACATACTTCGTTTTGTATATATGGCCTCGTTTAGGTTTGATATTTCTACAAAAATAGAAATGAAACTAAACTCTTTATCTTCTTATAGAGCATGGGAGTAAATATAACCAAATATAAAATTTTGTAAGGAAAATTAGCATTATATTTCTTAAATTTCAGAAAAATTTGTCGAAAATCAAATACCCAAGGAGATGGGTTATATGTGAAGTAGAATTTGTAAGGAACCCGAACTGATTCGATTTTATGGTTTTTCAAGAAAAGCAGATGTCAAGAAAAACCGGAAAAATCAAACTGGACAGACAAGTTATTGCAATCCTAAATTTACATAAGTACAAGAGGTTAAAAATGAGAAAAAGTGTTCAACAAAAAATGCCTCTTGGAGACAGTACCACAGTTTGCTTTTGTGTTCCTGCGTAACAGCTTTGTAATTGTGTTTTGATTCATCAAATGCGGCAAATACGCCCATACATTGCATATTTTTATCTGAATTCCTTACGATTTTTAATATAATAATTCCGTATTGTGGTATTTCAATAGCTGCTCAAGGAAAGCTCATTCATAATATGCCAACTCCGATATGGCACCTGCATTAAATAGAAATATTAAATTTTTTAAAGTTGCATTTCAAAGAAATCGCCAATGATAATAAAAATACTAACGAATGATGGATGATTAGACAGCACAGAACGCATAAAAACTATCTTAAACTTTCGAACTTTCATTCCACTAATGCTGTTTATATATTGAAATTGTGAATTGTGAATTGTCTGACAATGAAGCGAAACATGGTGCATCGAATGGTAAAAAAAGTCAGTGCGTACGGCCCAAAGTAAATTTAACATGCTGTTTAATTAGTTAATAGACATTTAACGGAAGAGAAAAATAATAGAACACAAATTTAACAAATCAAAGAAATGAAATATGTGCGATTGCTATTATTTTTTTAATTCCCGTTTTTCACGATAGTTGCCAAGGTTAAACATTTATTTCTCAATTGGTGATACGATTAGAAGCCATATTATCTGAAGAGTTATAAACGAATTTTTTCACGGTCGTGGATATTTGCATTGTCAGGGAAATTTTGCAAGGTCGGGAAAATTTTTCACGAATCTATGGTATTTGTAAGATCAAGAGAAAAAAACAAATAATTTTCTCGAAAGTCCAGCGAATCGATAGCTGACAGTAGCGCGATCCTATTGCTGCGCGGATTATGGCAAATATGACTTGGTCGGTTAAAAATATTCCAAAAAGAAACAGGCTATATTAACATATATTTTATTTAGTCATGAATTTGCAAAAAACACTGAAAATTTCTGATTTATAAAAAAAATTTGGAAGTGCCATGAATCTGGCTGCGGTACTGCTTAGTGGCATTTTAACATTAACTATTGTTGGGAATTCACAAAAACAGATTTTTCGAGTCAAACACGTGAAAGCAAAAAACGTCAGCGACATCTGTAGTATTTTTGTACTCTTAAGCCAAGGGGGTGGATAATCGCATATAAAAAATTTAATTTTTTTTTTGGATTCAGCTGTTTGTAGTTATTGGTGTGATTGGGAAATTTAATAAAAGAAAAACCTACGAAATAATTTCTCATAGACTTACTTTTTCAGGGGGTGGAATTGTTAGAGTTGGTGCGATTATTTGTGTAAACTTTGAAAATCCTGGCTCATAAAGTGTATCGATGTTTCGCATATCATCTATTACTAAATTCACGATATGAAATTGAAACTGATAAGAATCTAACATTTCACTGCCATCTTCAACGGCAATAGTAACTTCATTGTCATTATTTTCAAATTTTTTAATGGTGTGAAACTGAAAGGATGTAGCGTTCTTTTCAAGTCCTGCTGTCACTCCAATTTTAGTGAATTGATTACTGTCGATGGCTTCATCATCTTCGTATGTTTCCGGCACTATTGACTCATAAAGAACTGATTGGTCCTCGCAGCCTTCACCAGATAAACTAGTATTTTGGGAAGTTTCAAAATATTCCGTCTTCACCTTGCGTTCACCTGGTAGTTCACGTTTTACAATAACAATACCATGGGTACTTTTTTTAATCACTTTTCTTGGGGAACTTTTATGCCATTTTCTGCAACAATTTCTTTGAAGATTTCCTTATGACGGTATTGAAGATGGGCCCTTAAATTTGTGGTATTGCCGTGATTGGTTAAGACTTTGCGACAAAGAATGCATACGACATTCTGTTTCGTTATAATGCAGTCATCTTCATTTGTGGGATAACCAAAATGGCGCCAGTAAACGCTTTTCATTTTTGGACTATGCAGTTTCGCAAACTTCAACGAATTTATGTAAGGGTTGGTCATGTTTCCCTCATGCAACGGATCTGACATATTTGAAACAAAATCGATGTAAATATTTTGAATATAATTGCACTCTTTATTGTTTGACTTTTTTTTTTTTATGTATTCTGTAACCGAACGCTGTACTTTCTGTTAAATGACACTACGAACGCTGTACTTTCTGTTAAATAACATTACGAACGCTGTACTTTCTGTTAAATAACATTACGAACGCGCTAGTTTCTGTTAAATGCAGCACCTGTTGAGAATCGACAAAGAATAGAGTTGCCTTCAACATATGGCAACAAACAAATCGTATATTATCAAACAAGTTGCCAGCACTATACAAGTTAGCCGCCATTCCACAAAAGCGGCTGTGAGTTCCACAAAAGCGGCTGAGTTCCACAAAAGCGGCTGTGAGTTCCATAAAAACGGTTGACTTCCACAAAAACGACATATGACCTCCACAAAGCGACGCATAATCGCCACAAGTATGTGCTAAAAACAACCTATGTTTTGACAAGAGGTAGAGAAGTAAAGAGAGTCTTTGAACCTAATCCTTTGCTAAATTTTTTCAGTATGTATGGTTATACGTTTGGAATCAAATGGTACTAATAAATATGAATTGGACATATAAGTCACAAATTTATTGGCTTGGTCCATCTTAACTCAACATCCCGAAAAAAAAGCAAAAAAGAAGTTAAATATCAATTCCCAAATATTATAATTGCATCAGCACCTACTAAAAAATCTCAAAAAAAGTCTTCAGCAGAAAGTTTAGTTGCTACCATTGCTGATAATGATGAATTAACAATGCAAACAAGATGAAAGTCTGTTAGTTAATAATATTTAGAATGTTTGGCTACCTTCCTGATAGATGAAGCGCGTTTGGAAGGCTTTCTAGAGGAAAGTCCACCTATTGAAAGTAATTTTGTTAAAGCAAGGTCAGATCTTCAAGAGGCCAAATATTGTCTTTCATTAGTCGCTAGAGAAAATGAGCAGAAAGCTGACATCGCACTAGATACGTATTTATTATCAGTAGAAACTCGCAGTTCATCAGGCAGAGGGAGAAGAACCAGATAAAGAAGATGAGAACCTACCACGTCACTTAAAAGCCTCGTTAATGTAGTTAGTATAGTTAATGACTATAATGATATATATGACTACGATGGACCAACGACATCAGCGCAGGTGGCAGAGAGGAAGAGAGTTGGCGCCTTAAAGCCGAATTCGATGCCCTAAGGCGGTAAATCTCTAGAAATCAAGGCAAGGAGGTAGTTTTAGCAGCTGACAGCAGAGTGCCAGGAAAAAAGGCATTCAAAGAAGTCGTGGAGAAACTGACTCTCCACGACAAAATCGTACAGCTCTACACAACCAAAAAACAGTGTGCGGAAGTCTACACAAACCAAAAAACAGTGTGCGGACAATACACTGGAGGGGTACGGATACAGCGACAGCAGCGCTAGGAAGATGGAGAAGCACCGAACAGTGCGTAGTATGTTGGCCGCGTTCAACAACGTACTCAGTACCCAACCCATCACTCGTCATAGAGGTGGTCTAGACAAACTGGACGATAATTTAAAACTTGCCTTAAAAGCTGTCGTCTGCGATAAATGTGGCCCCAACAAGGAAACTATAAAAAAATTTATCAATGAAGTCTACAATAGAAGACAAGCACACGGCAGCGACGGTCGTATATTATTGATGTATATTGCTGACATACGATTATGTCCACAGATTAGATGTCTACCCAAATAAACTGGCAAATCACCCGCTATCGGTTTATTCCGTAATCATCAAATTATCGCTTATAAACGCGCCCAGCTCTGGATTCTGGGCGCCGAGAGGCTGCGCATCAAAAGTCGCCGCACCGCGGAATTTTGTCGAGTCCGTACAGTTCTTCAGCAGTATAACTCCTGCGACACTGAAACCGGCAATAAACAGAAAAGTCTTCAACGATCCAGAAGCTCGGCGGACCTCCTAGCGGCGGAAACCCAGCTAACGATCAACAACTTTGTTAACTTAATGGACGAGTTGGTGGAGGCTTATCTTGGCACAACTATCGCGTCATACAGGATAAGCCAGAACCTACTCCAACGTTTTTTCATCAAGATGGTACACACCAAAACCAAAAGAACGAGGTCATCGGTCGAAATAGTCAAGCTGTCAACAAGACTAACGAACTTGCATGTGGCAAAATGGAGAAGCGGCTTCTAGACAGATGATGACTACTACCTCATGGACAACATGGACTATAAAATTGAAGTCCAGGCCGAAGAAGAGTTCGCACCATTCGGCCTCGATGGGGTAGTCGAACATCTTTAGGCTCGGTAGGATTAGGTGGTTTTTATGCTCAAGGCTCAAGAAATACAATGTAGAACTTAATTTGTAAAAAGAAATACAATGTGGAACATAATTTGTGAAAAGAACCACAATGTAGAACTTAATTTGTGAAAAGAAAGTTTTAGATAAAATCTCTGTCGTGAAGATGAAATATAACATTAATTAATTAATGTAGTCTTCGAGGATCTCCGCACAGATGACATCAACATAAAGGAAGAGGACTACCTGCGGCTGCTCAAGGAACACGGAATCGCGCGCTATATCCGTGAGCAGCTGCGTTGTCAAACGTGTATCAAGGACCTAATCCAAAGAGAAGAAGATGTCTGCCAAGAGGTGAGCGTTGAAATTGTCGGCAAGGACTTGAAAGACACTTTGACCATCACAAGCAAGTACCTGAAGTGGCGGGGTTTACGACACCAGAGGTGCACTAGGCGGTTCACCATGTGCTACGATATATTCTATGCAGCAATAAGGCAACATATGGTGGGGGGATATCGACAAGCGCGCGCAGGCAACTGTTGTGGCACGACCTGCCTTCTTCAGAGAAGCACTTTCCATAGAACCAATTTACTTGGCTATATATTCTGCATACTATTAACAGGAAGGAACTGGACGGAGACATTGAACGGAAATGTTTCCTCATTCTACGGTAATTCCAATTCTACATAAATATATTTACAAATTACTATTTTGTTTCTTCTATTTTAGAACACAAAAGGTCCGCCCACCATATGAAGAAGGAGGAATGGTGTATTAAATATAGAGAAGTGAAGGTAAATATATTATTATGTATTTCTGTTTATATATTACTTATTTACTTTTTTATATTTTAGTTTAGATTAAAAAGCAACAAAGCGTCACTGCCCGCCACCTCATATACATGAAGATTCGCTGTATGCCGAAAGTAAGTTTGCATTTATTTTCATTTATTATTATGTATAACTTATTAATTTCTTTTTATTCCATATTAAATTGAAGAAAAAGCATACACCTGTACTATCGCTTCAACAGAAAGCGATACGTTCATAGGCCAATGGTAAGTTTGTGGTCTTTATATATAAAATTCAGTAATCACAATAACTTTCTTTTGCATATACATCGCCCTAGAAGCAGCGATCCCGATTTATTTAGATGGATTAATTAAGTATTTATGTATTATGTATGTATATTATGTATAAGCGGGGCTTATATTTATTTATTATTATTATAGTTTTAAGTTAAGTTTATAATATAATTTTAAAGGCCTACAGGGGAGACGGCCATTCAAAACAATTGGTAAAGCGCCTATTGCGGCACCTCAAGGATGGTGGGGAAAACCGTGCTAGGTTATAGGTTGTCAAGCGTCAAATTCATGCAGCCTTTTTTCCAAAGAGTAGCCAATAAATTGACGCAATAAGATAACAAGTATTTAATTAAGCTTAGTGGATCTTCGTTATTTTCCGAACTTTCGTATCGACAAAAAATTAAAAATTACAGAACAGCAGGCGGCTAAATACTATTTTGACGCTTTCAAACGTACCATCTTCGCAAAAGTCAGATAAGGATGCAAGTAAGATGAAATTGTTTTCTTTCGCACCTCGTTTTATTTTACAAAATGTTTTGGTTAAGACGTAATCAGTACGTTTTCCAACCGCTAACAATGCTTTAGTTGATCTTCCAGCTCCTATTAATATTTCCTCCTGGTGACGTTGGTGCTTTATAAGGGTTATGTTTAATTATTCAAATTTTAACTGGTTTATTTTTAGCTATACATTATACAGCGGACATTAATTTAGCATTTAATAGAATTAATCATATTTGTCGTTAAACTCTTAAATCTTAAAAATTAATAGTTAAATAATTTTATAAATTTTATTTAACGTTCATGATTTATTTAATTTATTTAATGTTAAATTCTTAAATTTTAAAAACTAATCATTAAATAATTTTATAAATTTTATTTTAATATTCATAATATGAAGAGCTAAACGATGATGAAACTCGACGTGTTAGTGCATGATGTTATATTAAAAAAACTACAGAAGAGAAATTACGCTTCAGCGAAGAGATAGTGAGCCCAAGACTATTATAAATTAAAATATTTATTTTCAGGTCCTATGACCTATGAAGCTAGGATTGTTGATTTTAGTTGCCTGAGGGAACGTTCTACCATACCGCTCCGTATGTGTACGTGGCATTTGCTTTTGAAAATTTTTAAGTTATGCATCGCTACATTAGTAGGTCTCGAGACTTTTGACATAAAATACGTCGGCTTGACCATGTATTGGCCTGTTTTCATTTCCCAATCAAGTGTACTTATTGGCTATTTTCCTATAAAGAAATAATGAAGCAATTTCCATCTATGAAGGTTTTATAAAGAGAGTAGAAATTACAATAAATATTGGCGAAAGTCAATCTAATGTTCAGAGGATGGGAGTTAAAACTGGAAGCTTGTATTTTATTGAATCCCTAAAGTAGTGTATAAAATATCATTTGTTTTTCGTTTTAGGACAGTAGCCGGAAACTCCAAAAAGGTGAAATCACTTTGCAAGATTCTTTAGCTTGCTCAGGTTGCATTACTTGTGCTGAAGGAGTGTCAATCACTCAACAATGTCCAGAGGAGCTACTAAAAGTTTTGAATGAAGACTTAAGAAAAATTCTCAGATCAAGCTCGTGTGATTAAGATATGATTTAACAGTCGAAAACACCAGCAAACATTTGTATGGTTATTTACGTCATTTGGGAGGAGATATTATATTAAATACGAAAATAGTTGATGTTTTAGTTTTACTAGAATGTCAAGAAGAATTTGTAGAACGTTTTCGCAGTAAACCATTGCCTCTGTTAACGTCTTCCTGCCTGGGTTAGGTTTGCTATGCCGAAAAGAACGCATTTGCGTTCCTGCTCCTTTAAGTACTCGCGGTGGTTGAACTACGAAATACAAGTCACTCAAGTTGGTGCAATAGCCATAACTGATTTGCTTAAGTAGATACCCGAAGAACCCGTTATCACTCAATGCAATTCAATTACTTTCAACAAAGCCATTTCATAAGTACATAAAGAAGCTGTAAGAAGTGAATGATTGCGAAAAAAAATTAAAAAAAGAAAACTAAAAAGGTTAAAAATTAGGAGAAGAAATTTGTAAAACATTTACATAAAACTGAAATAAGAAAAAACCCAAAAAATTATAAAATTATAAAATAATTTATTGTATTAAAACATTTATATTTATACATTTAAATTTATATATATTCAAGTACACTTATGATGGTGATTATTTGAAATCATTTGTTTGTATATATTCGATAACGTATGCGTACGCTGCGCATAAGACTTCCACATAATTATGCAGTTCGATAAACTTTGGTCGGTGAAGATTACGAATTATCGCACGTACGCGAACCATACTAAAGGTCATTGCATACATCTGGAAATTTCCCTCAGCAGATTTGAGAAGTTGTTTAATTAGTACAGCAATACCTTCCTACTTTTTCTCGGCTGCTGCACCTACTAAAAAAAGAAACTTTGTAAGAAAAAAATGTGTCCGCCCTATTCGAATTTTTTACATTTTTTGTCGGTGTCGAAATGCTCTTCTTCGCCAATATTTGTCGGGAAATACGAAAATATATGAAGAAAAATGAAGACAATGAAAAATGTTACAATTAACTAGAATTTCTACATATACTAAATCAAAAAACAACAATGTCATGGGCACTCGTAGTGGGCAGCTAATAATGTAATCCGTGGATGAAAGTGGCGCCGTGGGCATTTTAATGTTGAATTTTAGTAAGAAGGCCATTACTCAAATGGAAGTTATGGCCGAAGAGAATTTACTATTTGTCCTAAGAGATGCGATGATACATGTTTGTGGTATAAGCCTCAAGGAAAATAATTTCACGTTTATATATAATTCACAATTTACAAAAGTTGCAGTTTATTTACAAAGGATGTTAAGGGAGTAATATAGCTTCATCCATATTGAGGAAATGTTGATAAAATCAAGATTTGCAGACCACGAAACGGAAGATTTGACAACCTTAACAAGGAGAAAGAATGAAGATTTGTGAATGTCAAGATTGCAATCAATGATATTAGATATTAGATAAATACAAATGATTGATACGTACACCCAACTGTATATTTATACACATAAACATTATTAAATATTATTATATTATTCTTTTAAATAAAAAATTATTATGCGATAAAGTGTTGGTTCTCTTTACTATAAACAAAAAAAAAAAACAAAAAACATGTATAATCTGCCTAATCTCAAAGGCATATTTTAATCATGTAATACAAAAGAGATTGTTTAGTCTAAGTATATATATTCATCATAATTCAGTTAATGTTAAGTTCAATTTAAATATATACTTTTTATTTCATTCATATTCGATATCTCATTTTGCTTTGCACATTCATGTTTGGTTGAATGTGCACTCATTAACGTTTACTTATGCATGCACTTGCATTTGCGCATACATGTTTACGTGTTGATCTGTTTGACATAACTGACCACAGACAACGATATTATAAAATTGCATAATCCAAACCTTGAAGTGTGTCGTCGTTGGTTATATTAATTTGCCTATGTTGCATTTTTGTGACACACTTCAAGTTTCTCATGTTCTTTGGAGTAAAAAAACGCAAAAATGCAAGTGCATCATTTTTATGCATTAATTAATGCGCTATAATTCTAACGACACGCCAACGAATAAATATCAACCAACACAACACATTTGGTGACCTCAACGTGATCACAAATCACGCAGATTGCCGCACACAACACAACATTTCGGTGACTCCCGAAACCACCACATTCTGGTGATCCCGACGTGATTGGCGTTCAACATCGCACATTTTGGTGATCCCAACGAGATTGCCGTTCAACAACATAACAGAGATTTTCATGCCCATTATCAACTTATATTCTTATTTGCAATTTAAAAGTGCCGGCTGTTACTGAAAAAATGTCTTCAGCAGATTAAGCCAAAACCAAATGTCAGCACACGCGAATGGACTCGCACCGAAACATGATTACGAGCTAATAAAAAAAATGAATTACAAAATTGAAGAAGAGCGCGAAAAAGAGTTTCGACCATTCGAGCTCGGTGGAGAAATATTCGATTATCTGATAATAGGAAAGCTCGACAAAAAAGTGGATAAGTACTCGCGTCTGGTCACGGGAAACGGGATCGGGCGCTACGTACGTGACCAGCTGAATTACTTGTAGGTGCGGTGGGGGTTGGTGTAGGTATGGGATTGCGAGCGCTTGTGCGGTAACGCAATTGCTATTTCGGATGTCCTGTGCAATGATGGATTTATCTTTTCGGGGGTTGAGGTAAGGATATTTTGGTGGTTCCTTTGGTGTGTGGCTTGAGCATTTCGAGCTGAGTGTTTACGCTATATTAGTGGTCTTAGTTTCTCTTTTCAATTTGGTTTTATTTTGTTGTCCAGCGAATTGGAGTTTCACATTAAAGGTATAAGGGAAAAACAACAGCTTCAATAGCAATTTTTTATTTCATCATAGGTGTTGGTAACAAAACAATAACAAAAAAATATATCGCTTATTAGAAGCTATTTTGATCATAATTCACACAAGTGTGGATAATATCGGTAAATGGAAGCTGTTATTAGTGTCGTTAATGACTGTAAATCTGTTATTAGTGTGGTTAATATCGCTTCGTTGAATTTATTATTAGGAAAAATCAGCTAACGTCTTTTTGTGAAATTAAAACCAATTCGCAAATAAAATTCTAGTTCTAATATAAATCCATTTAGTAAAGTGATGTAGCTACGGGAGAGCCAGCCATTTAAAATAATTGGCAAAGCGCCTATAACGGTACCTCAAGGGTGGCATGGAAAACTGGTAGCCGATATAAAGTATCATTTACTATCGTTTATGTAAACGCAGCTAGTTTATATAGCAAGTACTTGTAATGTTCCTTTTCGGTTTACAAAACAGTTGCTAAAATTTTGCATCGAATCATAATTCATGCAAGGTGTGCTAAAGAAGCAAGTTGTAGAACTTATTTCGATCATAATTCACGCAAAAATTGATGAGATTTTTCATCATTTTTCTTATTTATTGAAAGCAACTCCGTGTTCTTACCATTCTCCATAGATGGTACTTTTCTTATAAACGGTATAAAAGAAAAACCCAGCTAACGGCTTTCTGTATAAACAGAATAAATTTGGCAAGAGGTAAAACAAGTGATTTCAATTACAAAATTACCAAAAAAAAACTAAATTACTATTAATAAAAAACCACAACAAATTATAAAATTATAAAAAAAACTTAAGTGTCTTAAAACACCTTAGAAAAAAAATGGTTTATTAGGATATAAGGAATATAATAAGTTAAATAACTGTAATTTGAATAAATGTAAACAATTTTGACAAATGAAAGTTTAAACAAAAAGTATAAGAAGGTGTAACTTAATATAATATAAAAGCATTGACGGTAAGTGCATTTTTATTATTTACAATTTCATATATTTCATTTTTTCCAAGGAGACCCGTCTGAGATTCACATAGTTTTCCTCGTTCATGCATTTGGTACAATATGAAAATATGCGTAAAAGTTGACAGAAGCTTGCATCCAATTAAGATGGGTTACTAGTTATTAGATTATTATTAGTTACACGTGCTCAATGGAGGCTGATGTACTCGAGTTGCAGAGCACCTTTTCTAGAAAAACTACAAGTTTTTGGCGTTAAAATATTAGGAAATGTATTTACACTTCTTCTAATAATGATGGATTATTCAGCTGTAAGTTGATAGCGGTTCTGAACTAAATACTGATTTTCTCCAACATGAATTGCACCCTAAGAAAATTCTTACCGTCTCGCTTTTGCCAAACTTAACGACCACTGAATCGTGGAGCGAAACATATAACAAAAACTCATGAATTATCTTAAGCTAATTGTGACAACGGATAACTTAATATATTTCAGAACTCTTCCTTTTTTTGAGAAAAAATACATATGATTTCTTCCCATATAAACATTCTCTCGCTTTTTCCAGCTTCAAAAATATTTTACTTTTACTTTATGGAAACTGAAAGTTGAAGAACAAAGTGTTATGCAAAATAAATTGTAATCCAAAAAAATTTGTCTTCAAAATTTTCATTATAGTGGCGAATCAGAGAAATAGGTAAAACGACATTCCAACAACTAAAGAAATTACCATTGTAAAACTGTGGGAATTGTGTTAAAGGAACGAAGAGAACGTGTTGCATTAACCCTACAACTTTGAAAGGAAACACATTATGGTATTCGTACGTGAAAACCTAACAAGCTATTTTAGTGGGCGAAAAACAAAGCCATTTAAAAAATAGATTTAGCGGAAGAAATTGGATTGGAGATAAAAGCCCTTGTATGGGATTTCAACCTAGCATATGACATAAGGAATGTTTGCGAACGTCTCATAACACAAATGGGGAGAACACGGGAACAGGGGATTATATGCACACTGTTGTTAAGCAATCTAACCGTCGCGAACTATAAAATTGCAAACGGGTTACCGAAAAGACGCAAGTAAAACATTCATGTTTTCATTAGAATTCACAACTTTTTCCACAAAGAGAACGGAAATAGCACAATTATTAATAGAAATTGGGTTGACATCAAAGAGAGTATAACAGATTTCCAAAGAAAAATGCAAAGAACTTGAGAACAATATGGCATACTCCGAAGTCACATGACCTCGACTTCGTTCGTGTTAAAGAAAGTTTTAATATTATTATTTTGCGCAAAAACTCGATTATTCGTTTGGATCGAAAGAAGCGGTAACACAGCGAAACTAGAATCCACGGTAAAAGCAGCGGCGTTACTGACGACGGACTCCAACGATAAAATGAAAAAAGCGCACCGGAAGCATCTTTTTCAAATAGGGTCCCGGGAATAATCAATTTTGAGTCCCAACATTGCTCCACAACGAATTTAATGTATTAAACGAGTATATCTTGTGAAAAAAAAGGAAGAGATATGTAATTTTTCTTCAAAACAAAAGATTTCTCCAGTCCTTCAGGAAAAAAAATTTAACAAGTGCTAAAAATTAATATTTTGTTCTCATTTACATATAAAATAGTCTTTAGAGCAAATCATTTTTCAACCTCATTTGAATATAAATGTGTTTTAACAACTTGAAGAAGAACAGTTGCTTAGCAGTGACTTAAGGATGCAAGTAAGTAAGATTGTGTTTAGCACAATGAAAGAAAACAACTAAGGAACAAATTCGAACAAAGCGTTAGCTCTTTTACCTATAGCGATCCTACTTTATTTTGTCAATTTTCTCAATTTGATTGTACAAATTCAAACTTTTTCTTAATTTCAACGTACAAACGCAGACTTTTTCTCAATTTTAACGTATAACGCAGACTTTTTCTCAATTTCAAAGTATAAACGCAGACTTTTTCTCAATTTCAACGTATAAACGCAGACTTTTTCTCAATTTGAACGAATAACGCAGACTTTTTTTGATTTTGTATTGCTGTGTGGTGTAGGCTCCAAGAATATATATATAATTAATATAATCTAAATTTCATGTAAACAAATTTCATTCGTTTGAGCTAATTTTCGTTTAACAGAATTGTTTGAGATGATTTAGCGAAAAGGAAAGTATCGGAAGCAACTCTGTGCTCTCTGGACTACATATACATAAAAGTTGAAATGAATAAATAAACCAAACGTTTCCTTTTCACCTTTGCAAGATACAAATTCTAAAAATGTTCATGGTTTTTGTCCTTTTTTTGGATAAATACATTTATTTGTCATTCACTACATGACCAAGATAGCGTAAGTACAAGCAACTCATTTTATATTTCCTGTTTTTATTCGCCAAATTCGAAAAACCTTCCTTTTTAGATGCTAGTAGACTGCTTTTAAACTTTTTTGTGGCGGAAGTTACGTCCTGAAAGAGGCGCACAATTTGAACACATTAATAACAGGTTTTCTTAAAGATTCCGTAGGTACTTTGCATCAAGAGATGTCGTTGATAAAAGAGCGTGGTTGCTTACAAACATTTCCGAATATGCCAAGGTAGACTCGAAATGATTATTTTGTTATGCTCACCAGTTATTAACTTTTCTTCGTCACCATTAAAAAGTCGTTCTTTAGATGCAGCTAATAAAGCGAAAAGCGAACGTACCACTTGACGGACAACGGATAACTTATTATATTTTGGAAAATCTTCCACTTTTTAAGGTAATTTTAAGGTTAATTCGACACCTGTAAATACTTTATTATACAAGTTCTTTACAATATGTTCTTCATTCATCAATTTTTTACCTTGCGTTTCCATTCGTTAATAACGAGTAGAACAGCAATAATAACCAATAAGCGATTGTGAAATAACCATTTTCTGCTAAAAATATAATAATAATCATAAAAACAAACAAATATAATAACAATAACTAAAACGTCGCGCAAGTTTTTTTTACAATAATAATACTATTGTATAGCTATTTTCATCAAAATTTATCGAAGCAGTTGGCGAACATAAAACTTAGAGCTCTTCAATTTGAAATAAACGTCGAAAGACAACAAGAACAAGCTATATTTGTTATCTATAAGCATTCTCTCTCACAATTTGTAAAAATGAAACATGCTTGTAAACATTCTCTCTCATAATTTATAAAAATCAAACTTAGAGTCTCAAAAATTTGTAAAACTCAAACGTAGAGTCTCTAAAAATGAACAAAAACCACAGAACGTGTATGGGGAAAAATACATATGTTTTTTGATAGCAGGAAACAAAAGCTGAAACAAATTTCTTCCCATATAAACATTCTTTCTCAGAATTTGTAAAAATCAAACGTAGAGTCTCTCAATTTGTAAAGATCAAACGTAGAGTCTCTCAAATTTGTAAAAATCAAACATGCTGATAAACATTCTCTCCCTAAATTCGTAAAAATCAAACTTTGAGTCTGTCAAATTTATAAAAATCAAACGTAGTCTCTAGAAATGAACAAAAACCACACAGAATGTGTATGAGAGAAAATAGGAACAGCAAATATAAATAAGAACGAAGAGCAAATATAAGTTTGCAATACTTAAGAGTTTCATGTTTGCACATTTTGCTTTTGCTTAGATTCAGGTTTGCACATTTTCCTTTAATAATAAAAATGAAAATTTTGGTTTCGTAGGATTTAAATCCTGACAAAAACCTTTCGAAGCGAAGATATTTATTTATTTATTTGTGTAGTTAATTTGATTAAAATATTTTATTTATTCTTTTTTTTTGAGCCGTGATGGTACTCAAGTATTTTTTAATTACATTTTAATAATGTATAAATGAATTTATATATAAAGACATGATTATTTTTGGCTAAGCCTTGTGATGTTATAATGTTGAATTATTGTTGAATTATTGTTACTTGTGCAATTGTTAACAAATAGCCTAATTTAGTTAATATTTAAGTGAGTGGTACAATGGAATTTTTGCTTAAAAGTCTAGTCAGGTTGAATTTTCCGGTGCTATTTTTTGCCTCAAGCACCGCGGAAAAAAGCGTGAGCATGCTTTTTGAATGATCGTTCGGTAAATTGACGATAGATAGTGAGAAGTATTTAATTCTATTCCCATTAATTTTAATGAAAATTATAGAGTGACATTTGAGGAAATCACAGAGGGTTTCGATGGCCAGTTGATGACTGTCAGTTGGCAAGGCAAATGATAGCAAGTATGCACCAAATTCATCAAAATTTGTGGTCTCTCAGTAACATGTAACAATATAACTCCAGCAATGACGCAGACTCTTTTATACTTTTTCTTAAGGTGTCATAAATCTTTAGCTTGTTTTATTTTTGGAGTGTACTGAATACAGCTTTTTATATATTCACACTTAACGGATCCTTCCAAAATTTTCTACTTCTTTTCTTAATTAATTGCAAACGATCCTTTCTCTGCTTGCTTTCTTAATTAAAACACGAGAACACACATATAGTGTTTTCTTATTAAAAAGAAATATTCAGCGAATTATGTGTTATGCGACCACAACAATCTTAAATTCCTTAACTTTGGTAGAAAGCTCACGGGGCCTTACGTGTGCGATCGTCAACAGATCAGAGTAGGCAGGCAGGCTAATTAAAGAGCTACTACCTACAACGGGATTTATATTATTAGTCATAGAGATACTCAAAAAAATCCGAAGGGGTGGTGGCGAAACAAAAGTAAGAAATAAGGTAGTTCCCAACTATCAGAAACTTACAATTCATTAACCAATATAATAAGTCATATAAAATTCTCTGCGGTTTTTTCATAATACATTATTACTGTAACACGTTTAAACAGCACTAAATAGAGAAGCATCTTTGTTTTTGAAGCGCAACACATCTGTTGATCAGAGTTTGCTATAGACCATGTAATAGTAATAATAACAATACAATACAAATAATAATAATCTGTTAATAATAATGATAATAACAACACTAAATAATAAAATAAAAGAATATATTTATAATAAATATATAACAATAAAAACAATTATACAAACACAATACTTTAGGTAACACTTTTACCAAATGGTTTTCTGACATTTATACATTTGAGAAGAACAAATAAAATATATTTTAATAAATTTATTCGGTGGCTGCTTCAGTTGGTGAAGGGACCCGCAGCCCGAAAGACATCGTACCACGATACTACTGTTGCTTGAATTCGTTTGTCTATTTTTGCTTCTGCCTTGTGTTGCTGCTTAGTCGTATAGAATACTTTAAACGCTTCGTGGAATACGTTGTGCACCTCTTCCGTTGGAAAGTCCGGTTTTAAGTATTTGCTGGTGAGGTCAACTTCTCTTTCCTGTTCTTAACAACTTTTCGACCGCTCAACTGGTGTCGTCTTCACCTTGGGTTAGATCTCTTAGGCATTGGCATTAGACCCGCGTATGTAGCGCGCGATACCATATCCTGTGAGCAGCCGCAGGTAGCTCTCCTCTGCATTGTTGAAGTAGCACATTTCCAGATCGTTGAACGCTACTCCATCTTGGTCGAAAGGATCAAATTCTTCTTCGACCTGGTCGCCAAGTTCTTGCTCCATGGTTATGGCGTTCCGGTACACAACGAGTGCTAACTGAGTAACCATTGCGCTTGGGCGGAAAGCCGTTTGCGCAGTCTCCATTTCCATCTTTTCTAAACGCCGCCCGTCTATTGTCGCGGGTAGCCGTGGAGAAGCCTGAATTTGTAATTGCTTCCAAATTTTTGGTCGCAAGTAAACTCCGTTGAAGAATTTTTGTAATTTTACGTAATTGCTGGGGTAGTGGCCGAAGACTACCGTTTTCAAGCCGAAGCCGTTCTCCTCGGCCAGGTTGATGGTTTCGTCCAATTCTTCGACAAAACCTTGTTTGTACAATGTTAATGCCTAATAGTTGAACGCGGTCAACAGACTTTGCACTCCAAAGTCGATCTTCGAAGCGTTGCTGTTACTGTACCCGCACCCAGCTAGTCTATCTTCCGAACGGTTGTGGTCAGTCATTCCATTGGAAGTGTATTTGCACTACTTTATCGTGGCTGCTTAACTTAACTTCTGCACGACTTTCTTCAACATTTCCTTGCGGCTGGTAATTGAAGTTGTTGAACTGCTTTTGTTCGTTGTGGGTCTTTCTTCTTCTGTGGGTTCTTCTCTTTCAACGCCTTAACTTCTTCTCCAGCGCGATCAATTTGTTGCTGCCATGATGCATTCTCCAATGAATTTGAAGACGGGCTGTCCAATATTGTAAGCTACCTAATGCGGCATTGCCTACTTGCGCGACCCATTTAATACTTGTACTTCTTCTAGTTCCATTCTAACTAATTCTTCTGGATTGACAACTTCTTCTAATTCTATTCCACCTATTTCACCTGTTCCCTCTCCGTCACATCCTAAAAAAACAGGCAAATTCGTTCCGTCGTCATCTGAAAGATCTGAAATATCCTCGTTACCATCTTTAATCATCTGCTTCTTGATTTTTCGCGCCGCACGCATTAAACCGATTTCTTCGGTCAACTACCGGAACATCCACGCATTCCCTTATGAAGCTTCTTCAAATTTCTGCTAATGTTGTGAGGGTTGTCCATCGCTGCCTCAGCACTAACAAGAAGATTAATTTTTGTACTAATCTCTGTTGCCAGTTGCTGCCATGTTGATTTTTTGTGCTGTCGTCCTGCTCCATAAGGGGAGTATTTCTTTAAGATTTCAGAAAATATATTCGGTATGTACGATATCATACTTATATAAAAAAATGCTTATATAATAATAATAACAATAAAATATATTATATAATAAATTATATTAAATATATAAATTAAAATAAAATTTGATACGAAGGCTTGAAAAACCCATCCAATGATAGAAACAAGCAATGTTAATAATTTATTTATTTTTATTATTTGAAATTTCTTTTACAGTACTGTTACAAAACATATTCTATTTACTTCAATTCTTAATTATTATTAATATAATTTAATTCAAAAAATGTATTCAAATTTCCGTGTGGTAGAGAATACTCGCATGATTCGCCTAGGTCGTAGCTGGGTGTCCAGTAGGTAAAGGCATCACATCGCGATTGGGCTGTTCGACGCATGGTATTTTTTATTTAAATATGCAATCTTACGTTCTACTGTTTGAATAAGGCTTGAATAAGCATACATATCTTATACTAAATTTAATAAATTAAAATTAATAGTCAATAAGTAAATCAACAAAACATCACATAACATTGGCAAACAATAGTAGGTCGGACGGACAGACAATCTCTATTGTATTTGTTTTTAGTATATACATGGTAGATTATAACTAGAAATACATAACAATTCATAGAAACTAAAAAATAGATAATATGAGTCTTATTAGGTTATCGTTAAAAAAAAATTCTAAACCACTTATGTTTGATAAGAGTAACACGGAGTGTATAATCATTAGAAAAAGAATTCAATATGTGTTAAAAGTATACATGAAATAGATACCAGAGATGTCTCCGTTGGTCAATATTCTATATAGTTTTTATATTATAACGAAATTAAGGAAATAAGAACCGTTTTTAGGACTTTCATCACCCTCTAAAAGACAGTTCTAATTTAAAAGGAACACTTTAGAATTGTCATCACCTCTAAAGATTCTCTTTAAAGCGAACAACTTTATAAAGCAACGATTTCATTTCAAAAACCACATTATTATTAAATGACTGTTAAGTAACTGTTTGCAGCTTAGATCTCTCTGTATCACTTTTTGAATCGATCTCTATATTTCACATTTACGTAATCTTTTCTATAGAAAGTGGCGAAACGGTGTATAAATGATTTTTCAGTTTTACCATCGGACATACACACACACCTTCTTGATTGTCCCTATGCACATTTATTTGCTTGATTTTATTTTCATAAAAAAACTTTTTACTATTATTTTCCTCTTTTAGTAGCATGAATCCATTCAGATTATAAAAACAACGCTTATTTAACGTTTTGCTTAGCATGCTTGCAGTTCGTTTAAAAGTAGACGTACTAATTGCAGTTCGTTTAAAAATGTAAAAGGTAGAATTATTTCAACGACCACTACAAACTTAATACTTCTTGTACGACAAGGGTAACTTTGCGTTTTGATAAGGCAAATTTAGGTAATAATATTATACAAAAATGCAAAAACTATATTTGTGGAAAATTTATATAGGAAAAAATATTCACTTTAATTTGCAAAAGATATACATAATGTATGTATATCTTGCATAACGTACTTTTCTTCTTTTCTTTCTATTTAATATTTATTAATAACGCATTGTATAACTTTGAATAATAAAAAAAAAACATTAAAAATTAATTTCAAATAAATTATTTTACGCAACAGTTATTCTTTCACAAAGTATTCATTTGGACTGCTTTTTCTCAATAAAAAAATGTTATTCTCGCTAGTGAACTTTTAATTGTGTGATTAAAAGTAATGAAAATTATTTATCCTATTTATATATATAGTTTAATACTGCAAATAAGTTTGGTCGTAGACAAATTTTTTAAATCGTTTGAGCTGTTCGAATGTCTTTGTAGGAAAAACGGGTCTCAACTCTTGCTCCACGCAATAAAGACCGTGCAATACGAGACCTAAATGTGTTTTGCGAAGAAAAAAAACCCGTAATATACATAAAGTGAAACCAAAAAATTCGCCAATCATCAAAAATCAACTATCAGTTAGTTTGCGCATTTTCAAATATAGCTCTGATGATACCTCTCACTAAAAGATAAACTTAATAGCATTATTGCTCATTCATTCTCTGTTTGATTTTTATTACATATAACAAAGTAGTTAGAATAGACATTCTTTTGCTCTTACATCAATTTTTCTTATGATTTCATACTATATCGTCTTTTTGTTGCTTTGTTTTCGGAAATATTTCTTCAGTTGAATGCATCTAGGGTCTTTCTAGTGTTAATAAACGACAAGCCGAAATTTTAATGCGAAACCTTCTAAATTAGACATAGTCAAAGCATATATACATAAAGCAAATAAGATAATTTTACCAGATCGTGGCCGAATCCTTTATATCCATCATCTCTATCTTAAAAACAGTTACAATATGATAACATTTTAATACCACAATGTGGACGTCGCTGCGTACAAGCAATTATGAGTAGAAACCAAAAAACGCAGTAAATAGACGTGTTTTTAGTTGACATTATACTCTCTTTCCAGCCTTGGAGAATGTCTACTATAGACATTAGATAGGTGCTGTGGAGGCGGGCAGACGGATATGCCAAGGTCAATTCAGAATTTAATACTGATTGGAAATGACATTTTTTGATCTTTCTTTCTTCTCAACGTTGTAACAAATGGATATGCATATGTACTTACGTTTTTTTTACGACTGTTTATTGATATGTATGGTAATTTTTAAGTGTTTTGCCAAGAGAAATGTATTTTTATTTTTTTTATACCTTTTTATTTTTTTTGTAGTATTTTTTAAGAGGAATTCACTTTCAATTTTTCAATAGAATATTCTTTTAATTAAAAACCGTTAACTAGTTTTCTTTTCTTTAAATGTGAAAAACAGAGTATGTTGAGAATAGAGTTGCCTTCAAAATATGGTAGCACCACGTCAACGCATAAAACCCTTGTAATGAAATGAAGTGGAAGAACAAAATTATTCATGTGTTCATAATTTTCTGTTAAAAGCCCTGCATTTTCTCTCAATTTTAGTTCAGGATTTTCTGTTCAAACTAAAACCAAATTTATATGGCAATACGAAACAAATATTTATCAAATGTCAAATAACTGTTGTCCATTAATTAAAAAACTAGGAAGCATTTGTTTTTCGAAAATTTTAAAGAAAATACTTGTAAATTAGAATGATTGGGAAATTTTTTAATAAAGTCTTATTAATTATTGGGTTTTTAAGTTTAGAATATGCTGCTTAAAAGATCATTCTATCCGACATAACAGAAGTTGCTTTAGAAAGGAGTGGAAAAAGCTTGTTAAAATTTGCTATAGCTAACGATTTTCGAAATATAGAAAACTTGGTTTAAAAGCAAGAGCCAGAAAAAACACACTTCGGAGAAGTAATTTTTGGGCTGGGAAGCATTTTGCTATTTGCCGCGCACAATTTCTATCATTTGTTAACTTCCCAGCTGGAACATTGTTATAGGCAACTGCTACAATCAAATCTTAACAATGTTGCCAGTAAATCAGTGTATAACAATTGCTTTCATGGTTTTCAAATGTAAAAAGCAAAAATATATTTACATATTAGTTATCATGCTGTAGAGAAGTTAAATGCTGCATTAAATATTAAATAGTAATTTAAAAATTAAAAATAAATTTGGTTGTAAATGTAAAGCTGTGCACTTCTTGAAAATGTTTAATAAAGACACTAAATTTTATTAATATATAACTACAACGATTGAGAGACAACTTGGCGATGTTAATTTTAAGAGTGAGAAAATGCCATGTTTTACCATATTCACTACCCTTTTATTCCAAAGTTAAAACGCATTTGCTAGCTCGGCGAAAATTTAAAAAAATTTAAGCGAATGTTTCGTTGTGCTCATCGAAAAATAACGCACCATTTTTTATAGGTAAAAAAAAACTTTATTGGATTTTGATAAATTTAGTTCCACAACCAAATGTCAATGCTAATGCCAGTGACAAGCACTGACTTATGGGCAGAGAGGATATGAAGAAAGACGGCTTATTGTTAGAAGAATTCAAAGATTTTAATAATCTACAAGGAAAAATTAATCTTCATATTTTTGGAGTTATTCGATATAATGGCGAATGTATACACAAAATTTCTGAAAATGAAAGAATTTGCCCAATTATGGAAATTAGTTACTAAGGAAAATGACGAACTAATGGGTAGAATCAGACAATTAAAACAGGAGAAGAAGAATTTGCTAACAGCTAAGTTAAGAAATTATTGTAGAGCCATAAGGCGTTCAATTGTATGCTGACCATGTTAATTGTATCAAAGTACAGCAATATATGATGTATATAAGTAATAAATGAAAATATGCAATGAAAATACATAAGCGAAGGCGAAATTCAATTGAATCAAGGAAGGAAATGCGTACGCGTTGATCAATCGTTTAAATTATAAACAAAAAAAAAAAAGAGGTGTATTCGTCAGCAGGAATATATACACCCAACTCTTTTTTTACTCTTTTTTTTCTACACGTACGTGTAGAATCACACCTTTTGTGTCCGACTGTTTTTCATCCTCAATGGTCACCTGACCCCCCCCCCCCCTCCCCCTCCTCCCCCATATAATTCGCGCCAGATTGCCAATATACGCTGCACCGTAACTAACTCAATCTTAGCGTCTTGTAAATGGAACTGAAGATGAGCTTTTATGCGCAATTAATTTAAATTATCCGAAAATTCTTCAAGAGCATCTTCTACAACTGTTAGGGCTTCGCGTGGATGACGGGAACCAGTTAAAGGCAAAGCAAATAAATGCAGACTTAGCGCATGTTCGGTGCGCAAGGATAAAGCAAATCGCAAGCATTTTAATCGATATATGGCTTTAATTTTCCTCACGGTATATCATATCTTTCCTTCTTTATTTTTTCTTACAGAAATGAATTTCGTGTGGAGGAAATTAAGCGCCTACGGTTTTAAATATGGGCAGCTTTTGAAACAATCTTCAAATTTAAATTTAAATTTCTAAAAAAAAAAAAAATTTAAGAATTTTCTCGTTATGAATACTATATTAAATAAGACTAATTTCGAACAAATCCAGAGAGCTCATAGTTCTTAAAAAATATGGCAAATATGACGGATATTAAAATAGAAGTTTTTTAAGAGTTAGCTAGGCTCTAGTGGGAAGTAATATGCTCTGCATCTAATATATTTCTATTAGGAGAGAAATGAGAATTTAACGGATTTGAAGAGAATAGGTGCAGCAAGTTTATTGAGTTTATAAGGGGAGAACAATTTGACACAATTATTAGTGGGAGAAGGAGGGGTCCAAAAATGTTTAATGCAAAATATGTAAAAATGCTACACGATTTAGTTAATTTAGTTGCAGAAATAAAGGTAGGAAAAAAAAGGAAGAACAACAAATACATGCACAGAATTATATTTTTAGCTTTTTCACAATTATTCTCTATTTGACCAACTTTTTTCACAATATTCTAAATTTGACCAAATCGTTTCACAATTATTTTCAATTTGACCAACTTTTTTCATAATATTTATGTTTATTATCATCTGTTTTTTTGGCCAGCTGTTTTCTTGTTGTGAAAATAAAAAAATAAAATAAAAAAAATAAAAACAAAAATGTACGGTTTTCCACGCCACCCTTGAGGTACCGTAAAGGCGCCTTGGCCGGCTCCCCTGTAGGCCTACACCATTGGAATACATAATAATACTTGATTTTAATCTGAAATGAAATAAAAAGAAATGAATAATTTGTAATAATAAGTAAGGATAAATGCAAACCTACCCATTGAATCTTGGCCTACACCATTGAATTAGAGATTATTGAATGGAGATTATTAGAGGATTCTGAAATAGAAGAAAGAAATTAGTGATTTTATATACATATTTTTATATAATATTTTTTAACCTACACTTTTTAAAACGCCGCCACATTGGCCACGGGTTTTTGGACCCAATTCCTGCCAAACAGCATCAAATGAATCATGAAGCCCAGCAGGCTTGTACGGTGGCTTCTTCCGTTGTTGCAGGACCCTGCTTCGCTGAAGAAGGCTACGCGTTTCAACATCGTTGCTTGCAGGCGCTTGCCAATCTGCTTCGCTATCATGCGGTCCTGTAAAAACGCCTTATATGTGTCGCAGGCGTTATAAAATGCCTGATATGCTTCAGGCTTTGCGAACACATGTCCCAGGTAATCATACGCTTCGATGACACAATCTCTAAAATCGTTCTTGTCGACTGCTGGCTTGGTGAGGTCTGCAAGGCAGGCATCACAATGCAGCTGCTCACGGATATACTGCGCTATGCAGTAGCCCATTAGCAGCGTGACGTATTCCTCCTCCACGTTGCTTATTATCCCGCTGGCTACGTTGTCAAACGGCACACCATCCAGGGAATATGCCACGAATTCCTCGACCGGGTCCTCAAGTGAAAGATGCCACGCCGACCTGGTTCGCTTTCTTGAGGATGGCGCTATCCTACAGAAAAACTTTTCGAGTACATCTGTACTTAGCCTGCAAATGAAAATAAAATAATAAAGTATTAAAAAATAAAAAAATTAAATTATTGTAATAATACCTGTAGCCCTGGATGGTGATACCAGGGAAAGCCTCCAGCAGCTCACCCATTAATTTTTTGAAAGCGTCAATGGTTTCCAGCGTCTCAGTGGCTAGTGAGTCCCTTTGAAGGTCGGCGGAGTTTAGGAACTCCGCGATTTCCTCCAACACCGCTTGCTGGGCCTGCCAATTGTCCGTGCTTATCTTGCCGCTATGGAATATGGAGGCAAAATTCGTCATAGCGGCGAAGAGTTCCGTCCGTATTGCCTTAGCACTATTGATGAGTCCTTTTTTTTGCTATTTTCAGCATAGCTGAATGATTGTGCCATCCGAACGTTCGATTTCATGTCCGGCGAGCTCGCGTGCTACTCTGCGGTTTTGGGCGCTTCTGTCGGGGACCAACGCTTTGACCTGTAAATGAAAAGAAATGATTAATTTGAAATAATAACAAATTAATTTAAAATAATTTTACCTTCAGCCCGATCGCCACTGCATATTTGATATTTTCTTCGATGAGGTGTCCATACCCAAAGGAGCTGGTCAATGGATACGCGCTGAGCACCATGTTGAACGAGGTCAACAGGCTCCGTACTCCGCACACCAGTACCGTCCGGTGCACTTGCGTACGTGCCGACGCTTGCATTGGTAGCACCCGTATAGAATTTGTTAAGAAGGTGAAGACATTTTTATTTGTTTGCCCAGTGCTGCTGTCGCTTAATACCAAATGGCGTATCAATCTTTCGCTTCCAGCCAAAAGGCGTCTAAGATCAAAACCTTTATGCTTTGAAAATACATTTTTTAAATGGCGAAACGTAAGCGTGGATATAATTTGATGGTACACATCACTGAGAAGACATTAACTTGCTTTAGAGACAGAACTTGCTTTAAATTTAATTGGTAATAACGAGATTACATACCTGAGCTGCATTTCCAATTGGGCCAACCATTACATATCCTATATCATTTTACCTTTATTTTAATTTATTTTCATAATAAAATACCAAAAGTGATACCCTGTTTCACGAAAAGCGTGGTTGCCGGACGAGCGCTTATTTGGGATTGCGTCCAAAGATTACTATTACTCACCGACCTTTGTCTAAAAATTTTGCAAATTGGTTTTTATCCCCCTTAATGTTCTTTTCAGAATAAGATGTTACGTGGCGGCGTAACAGTGGTCCAAGCTGATCCATTTGCGATGACATTCATTCCTGGGTTAAAGCAAGTCAGTTCACTAAATTTTGTGAAAGTATCTTGGGTTGCACATAAGAATACATAGACAGGTACCGGGTGGACTAAGAAGCTTAAATGACTCCAAAACAAGCCTAATAAAAGCAAGCTGCAATAATGTATCCAGTTAAAATCCTCTGAATCGCCAAGCAAGTGCAAATTCAGACTCGCTCATTTAATTACTCTCTGAGTGGATAAGGGTTTTCTCCCCTTATTTACTATAATGCGTAACGCAATATATAGATTTTAAAGAGTTTGTAACAGAAAGAAGATTGCATAATAAATAAAACATATTTTGGTATTCTTTTGTCAAAATATACGATATGGATTTATTAGAACCATTTTATTATAATGCGACTAGAACAAAGAAAAGCAAGAACGGTACTTTCCATACGATCTAGTGACTAAAAAACTCTTCCTACCTAATAAGGATTTTTAGGAAAATTGATTCTTTGTGGGACAGAAAATTGCAAGTTTTAATAAGTGGTCATGAAAATTGATCCATAAGAGTAGTTTCATAAAAAAATGAGAATTGTGCCAGACAATGTGGTGTAGTGTACTTAATGGTCGGTCCAGGCTGACTATGATGTTCTAACTTATTTTTAACTACCTTCTTTTTAAGATTTCAAATACTCGTTCACCGCCCGGCATTCATTAAATATCATTATACTCTACACCACTTGCGGTGTGTATCAAGACTATATTGTATTTGAATGGATGTATGTAACAGCCAGAAGGATTTCAATAACGTTTGCCATTGTGCCAAAGCACGTCTGTGTACCAAATTTCATCCCAATATATCAAAAATTACGACCTGCAGATTCAACACAAAAAGAGACATTAGACGGACATGCTTAGATCCATTAAGAAAGTAATTCTGAATCGATCGACATAATAAAAGGTGGCCTTCTAGATGTTACATACGTCCGCATAAATTTACTATGGTACAACGATAAGTGGTGTAGAGCATAATCAAGAAAAATGTCGTTTAATTGAAATAAGTATTTATTTTAAAAGCATGTAAACAAATTCTTAGTTAAAAGCATGCAATCTAAGATAAGCGACTTTTTACGAGTAGAGGGGTATAAAAAAAATCAAAGTATTACTTAAACAAATTAATAGCGGAGAAACACATAAGGAAAATACTTTCGATTTATGGCGTTTAATAGTAATAATAATAATGTAATATGGTTTATAATTCGTTAGCCCTTCCTTTTTAACCCTTTACACATTTCTTATTTCTTTAACTCTTTTTATTTTTAAATCACATGTTCATCTAATTCATCGTTTCCTGGAATCGTCACGTTCTAGTAAGTGTAAATAAAGCTTTCATACTACCAGAACCAGCCGAGTAAACAAATCCTTAAATGGTGTTTTTAACAAAGGCGATTTATTTATTGTAATAATATTTTTATCAAACACATGATGTTATCATTCATTTAATTGAAGTAATGAAGTTATCGTGGCATCTTTGTCTCCGCGGTTGGCTTCAAAAACTGTCTTCACAACGTCCATTTCAATATTAGGAAACATTTCCTTAATCTATTGAAAATAAAACATATATATATATTTGTATAATTACATGGCATTTTTTAAATCCAAAAACAAAAACTATTCACAAAAACTGTGATCATATAGGAAAAGAGCTATTTTCAATACAATGTCTTCGACTGAAGCATTTATGCTGAAGTTTGCCAACAATATCAATCGCTAAGTTTAATTTGCGATTCTGTAAGTCATTACTGAGTGCTCGCCTAATTTGAAAGATAAAATTTTCGTTATTTTTTAAATGACCCATTTTTGAGCTCACATTTTGAGCACATTGTGACAAGAGCAGTATACAAATAATGAAGTCAAACTGTCTACGTAAGAATTTAGGGAACTCTCCATAATATTTTTAATTCTGTATAATAAACTTCGCATGACGGTTAGCTACACTTTCAGCTAAATCAGAAATTTTTGAAAGGTGTTACCTGTTGTAATTCTGATTCTGTCACTTGTGCTGGTACTGCTTGTGGCGGTATAGGTGGTTGAGATGTGACATATACCGGTGTAGATCTAACAGATGGTACCATTAGCAATGGTGAAGGCATTTGAAATGCTTGGTACATGTACGATGGCATAGGTTGATTACAGAAACTTAGAACAACATCAATGGCTCCTTCTAATCCTTCACCTTGCTTTCCGCTTAGAGAATACCATTGCTCGTGGGTTTCTCCCAGTAAAACCCTTTCAGGTACCTTAATTTCACACCAAGCGATTAATTCATCCATCTTAAAATTGCATTCGTCATATATTTCAACATAAATAGAATTTACACCTGCCGGAAGTTGGCTTTGAATAACACGATTCCAGCGAGGATTTTTGCCACCGTTAGGATCTGTTTGGGTTTCGTAAACGTAGTGACCAACACGTATGCGCACATATGGATCCATCCTTGTAATTCCATAGTTTCGTACAAGTTTAGCTTGAGCACAAGTAATGCCTTGAATCAAATTGATAATAAATTACTAAATAATAACCAATTAATATAGTCTTTATTATTAATACTTATGCGGCCGACGTGGTTAGGTGCCTATAATTATGAAAAAGTAAACATTGTAATTTTATCTGAACTTTAGTAATAATTTAAGGAAAAAAGTGCAAAAATCTTACTACAAATTGAGAAACAGGTAGACGACAAGCCGTTCGTTTATTATTAGATCCTTGGACATTCGTAACCCGCAAAAAATCGTCTGGAAGAGGTCCAATCATAGCCTTGAAGATTGAAAAAACAATATTTTAATATAAAATTCTATAGAATTTTATAAATCTGTTTAGATTAGATTAATAAGAACTATACTCAGCATAAATGCGTTTTCAGGCGATAGAATATTAAAATAACCAAATTGATGCACAAAATTAACAACGCTTTCTATTTGCAAGCAATGGCGAAATGAGGATATTTCACAAAAAATATATTCCATGATTCGAACATTTTTTTAAATTCTGCGATTAGCTGTGCTCTTAACGATATGGTCTGCTTTAACTTTTTGGCACGCCAACTTTGATTTCAGCGCAATAATTATTTGTTATATAGTTCGACAAATTAATGAATTGAATTAATAATTACTAATAGGAACACGTAGGCATGCACAAACAAATAGATTAAGTGAACATGTAGTTTGTGTGTCTGATTTTTAATTACGTTAAATTAATATTTTAGATACTAACCTTTCGCCAATGACTTTCACTCCTTTCAGCCATTTCGTCACCTGTTAGTCCCATTTTCGTCAATATTAAAAGAAGAAATATGTACAAAGCATACAATTTTCTATTAAAGGTTTTCGGGTGTTTGCAAATATTGATGTGCATACATAATGCTTTGATCTATTGAGAGAGTGCTGCCAACATTTTTCTCAAAAAACATATGAATAACTGGAGATAGTGAAACCTTTGTTAAAAATTTAATAATAGTGATATAAATATATATAGCAATTAACCACCGAGCTTATTCAACATACAAACCATATCTCATTTCATTTTAAAGTAAAAAAAAAGGAGTATAAATTACTTTTTGATTGCAAGACACCATGCAAATGCTAAGCTACGTAAGAAAAAATGTTTGTTGCTGTAAAAGTAGTACTGTGCAGTTGCAACAACAAAATGCCTACGCTACAAATGCAGCCGCAAAAAAAATGTTTTTTTAACAACAGCTGTGCTTGTAATTCCTCAAAAAATTGTTTTAGATAAAATCTCTGTCTTGAAGATTTATGCCAGAAATTAACATTAATTAATTAATTTTTCAGCGGAAAAATGTGTAGAAGAGTATTATGATAAGTACAAATACTCGCTGTCCTCGTAATTTGTTGAAAACATTGTAGGAAAAATCAGATTTAGTCGAAAAGTCAGAAGCTTTTTTGTAAAATTCTATATAGAGCCATTGGTGTAAAAGTTTGACTATGTGAGTGGAAGGTGTGTGGACATAGACAGCGAGTGGAAGGTGTGGAGCAAGTTTGTTTAGCTCAGAAGTGTTGTACCTGTAGACACAAAAGGCACAAAGAAAAGGGGCTAGTTAATAAAATCGTGCGCGTAATTAAACGACATTGAGATTTGGTTACAGTTGTTGAATTTTTGAAACTTTGGTCCTTTTTTTTAAATACACTGAGTGGAATAAATGGAAATTTTATAAATTAAAGTCTTGTATTAGAAGTGAAATACTATAATCGATCAAAAAAGTCGTGAAAAATACCAAGAAGGCCTTATTAAGTCTGGCAGCATAATGTGTTACCGTAAGGTAAATAAAAGCTTACCTTATTCACTAATGAATGCTTAGCATCGTAGTGAATAAATAATTTACATAATCTACATTTGCTCTTAGGTGGAGCCTGAAAGTGTTGTTAGTATGCGTCGTAGCGTTGGATATTAATGTTAGGATAAACATGTATAAAATTCGTAAGTTAAGCTATAACTCGCCGCTTAGCCCAATAACCTTCATCATCTCCAAAATATATAAATAAAAACATGATTAAAATTGTTGCTTTAAATAATGATGGCCCTGAAGAGGTGTCGGAAGAGGAACTTGAATTAACTAAAGAAGCCCAGGTATATTCTTCAACGTTTTTATCTTCATTTTGCATTTTGAACGAGTATTCTTAGGAAACCGTAGCTGAAGCTGAGTATGTTCGAGCTATAAAACTTAACTCAAAAGGAAAAATAGATTTGTGTTTGCAATTGTTGGAAGATTTGCTTAAAACACAAGTTCTAAATGAGGTGAGCGGCTTTCAATAAAACTAATATAATCTCGTATAAGAGAAAAGAATCAACACAGAAGACAAACTATAAAGATTACCTCGAGATAATCGGGTGCCTACGCTGTTGAACAGAGTAGTGTTGCACATAAAGAGTTTCCTTAACTATTAATGTAAAATTGGTGTCTTATAGAATCTGGCTGGAAGTAGTAATGATAAACTTGGAATCATAAAATACAACAGCCATAAACACATCGCTGCTTTGTTGGAGGAAAAAGGTGATGATGAATTGGCTCTTCAGCATTATATACTCGTGAGTAGGGCACTTTTTTGTTAGCATTAAG
The DNA here is from genome assembly GCA_000688715.1 of Glossina pallidipes. Classification (NCBI taxonomy): domain Eukaryota; kingdom Metazoa; phylum Arthropoda; class Insecta; order Diptera; family Glossinidae; genus Glossina; species Glossina pallidipes. Next base: position 287,677 of record KK500026.1, read on the forward strand.
AATTTATTGATAAGACAATTTTTGTTTTTTAGGCAGTTCTGATAGATGATACAGATGTGTTCACTTTACATAAATTTGGGCAACTGGCGCTCAAGTTAGGTGTGTTAGATTTGGCTGAATATGCTTTTGAAACTTGTTTGGTCCGTAACTCAACCCACTGGCTTGCCGAGGAAGGCATGCTACAGACACTTTGCTGCAGAATTAATATGTTAGGAGCTTTTAATTGGGCTACAAAAATGTTACATCAAAATCCTCATTCTGATAACGCATTGCAAGTGTATCAAGAAATTGCGTCAATTTTTAAAGGCCGTTTACTCGGTTATGATACATCTTGTTTGCCAATAATAGGTACGCATTTACTAGATTACGAAATGTTGAAGCCAGCAGCGTTACGTGTAGAAAATCCTAACGATGATGCCGAAAATTCCGTTGTAAAATTGCAATCACATAAAACAAAAGTCTTGTCTTGGTTGTCAATTGGACAATTTATAAAGGATGCGTATTCTGAAAGAAAAAGTTCATTTTTTATGTTTAATTTAGAGGATATTCTATTAAGTGAACCTATGAATGTTGATCATCAAGGGGACGTACTTAGCGATGTGCATTGTATTAGTTCGGATGTACCGAAGGTTGCTTTATTAGCGCAAACTTCTGTTCAAGTAAATGAAATTGAATTAGATGACGCTGTTTCGGAGCAATTTGATACACAAATTACAAACGATAATAACAATGACGATTCGGATTCAAATGCCAAATCTGATGGTTGCGAAACAAATAAAACAAAACCAATAAGGCGTCGTTGTAGTGATCTACATTTTCTTGAACAATGGGGCTGGCATAAAAGTCGAAGATACACATCACGCAAGAAACCGGAACGTGATGAAATTGACGTAAGCCTTAATAATTATTTACGGAAACTGTTTTCAAAGCATACAAAGTGAGTGCAAAATAAAATTGTTGATTAAAATAAATAATAAGTACATTGATAATTTGCATAACTTTTCAGAAAAATTTCCTTGAATAATTGGCCATTTCGAGATAGTGCGGAGGAAATTGGAAAGCAAATTAATGCGTTTGGATGTAGTCATTGCCGTATTACTTACACGAAAGAAACGTTTCAAACAAAAACTCAAGATGAATTTGAACGCTTTTTAAAAAAATTCCACGTAAATCCATAATAAGTCTTTAAGCTTTAAAAATACGTTTTGATTCCTTGTTCAAGACTCCAAATGACATTTTCATTCATTTAATTATTCTGTGAAGTGACATTTAATTTTCCTATTAATTTTTCAGCAAAAGCCGACAGATTTAATGCATCTCGTCTTCAACTGGTTGAAGTGTATATCGTTATATTGGAATATAAAACTTCCAGATCCAGTAAAAGATCTGTATTTGGATATATTTGAAATATATGCGTAAGAGATTTTATACAAATATTTAAACATATAAGCAAAACATGTTTATTGATGGTCTCTATTTAAACTTAATATAATTGTTGTATTCAGCAAAACATTTTTGTAATAATATTTTTGGCATTATAGTTGCTTTCGGTTTCAATCTAGATTATTAACGCTCGTCTTTTGATAAAAAAATTGATTTGATATCATTTCGAGTATAGAGATCTGTAGACATGTCAATGTTCAATCTCCTAATTATCAAGATATTTTGATGAAATTTGACGAAATGGAAAGGCAAAGGTTATTAAATATATATTGGACTGAAGCATTTTTACGATCATTCCCGTTTATTTAAAAAAAAATCATCATAAAAAGTTCACTTATTTAACATTTCGCGGTAAAAATGTGCAAAAAATAATATGTAGACAAATCAAAAAGCTTGTGTCATCAGACCATTTGAGGTTCTTACAAAAATAAACCTTCGGTACTTTTTATTCAAAATCGGTTCGGGAGTAGCGATTTGATTTAAATATTTATTGCGTTAAGTGTGAATCGTATTAACCATTTTACGTATCCATTTACATATAGAAACAATGCACAATGTTTGCCATCTTATGATGAAGACATTAAGCGAAGTGGTATAGGGCATTTTAAAACTGGCCTTACATGAGTATAATGTTTTAACTTGCCATTTTATACATTATCGGAAATTATAACACTAAGAAGTACGCATTAGTAATTCAATAAAGTGTGCATCTTATCCGAAAGCTCGGGAAAATTTAACAAATAAATTTTTGACACTGAATGTTATATACGCGCTGGGTGGACGCACCTAAAGGAGTCTTTCATGATGTTGAAAAATTCAAGCAGCTCCAAGAAAACCGAAAATTTTCAAAATATTTCTAACCTTTGACATAAATTAACAGGGCCCTGAAAACTGAAAGGCACTGATCGCCTATTCTTAATAAAAATTTATCCTTATTTATCTTATAAGTTATATACAATACTTTTCATTCTAAGATATATATAACTTTTCCTTCAATTTAGGGTTCACTTTGATTTGTCCACTTGGAATCAGTTAACTTCAAAGAACTTTGAAGCTTCATTCAGAATTTGTGTTTTCTTTTTGGAAATTAATTTCGGGCTTCATGAGAGGTAATTAACTCATAATAAGTTCACATTCGCGAAATGTATAACCAAAGTAAATCAAAAAAAATTTCTGATATTCACTTATTTTTAGTTGGAAAAATCTATTCAACCACCTCTTATTCAATCTTGGAAATTGTCAGATAATAGAGATCAATCTTCGTTATATTTTCGAATTACGTTTAGTATATTTGGAATACTTACGTCTGAATGCCAGTGGTCATTACAAGCAATGTCTGGCATGCTTACAGCAAATGTCACAAATTATGTCGGCGTGTGACGAGGAACCGTTTATTTTGCATTTGCCAAACCTTAGCAATGTTTGCTTAGACGTGGGTTATATCGATAGACTGAAAAATGATTTTCAACAGTATGATTATATAAAACGTTTATGTTTTACAATTAAAATTTAAAGTTCAAATTGTATTTTAGGCAAATAGATGCTAATAGAATTCCGAAATTGTTTGAAAATGGAGAATGGCAACAACTTGCTGAAATCATTATGAAAGCTATAGAGTCAAGTAATAATGATTATGAAAACGAGTTTTGGTTTAAAGATTTCACCGTACAAGTACAGATACTTCTGCAATCGTTTTGGAACACATGTTCTTACGAGGTAAATATATATCTAAACAGTTGCCCTATAAATGTTTATAAATAGGTCTTATCTTATGTCTATCAATGTTCTCTCGAAAAGAGAACTTCAAGGGATATGAAGCTAATAACGGTAAAGTTCAAAATACTTTGCATTTGCAATTGAAAGTGTTTAGAGGTTTGTGGAAACAGCTGAATTTTAGTATTATTTTTAATTGGGTGTGCAAACACAATTCTTTATATAATAAATTCTTAAGATTCTCTATATAATAAATTACACAGCGAAACCTACTGCTTGTACCAGTATTTTTCAAATTGGCAAGTAGAATTTCTGAAAAACAATGAGTAAAGAAGAAGAACGTCGAAAGTAGACTTATTAGTTTTATTGTCAATGTTATAGCCACACTAGTATTTTATAATTAAAGTCTTGCAACTTATTGTTAAAATATAACGGCATGTATTCACAAATTTCCTGGTATTTTGATAATGATTTATGCAAGTCTGCCGTTTGTAGATGGTATTTTGATCATAATTTATGCATGTTTGGTGCTATTGATTGACAATTCATTTGTTGTGGTATGAGAACGGTAGTATAGCAGAATGGGCATTGTAGGTTGATCAGAAGGACTTTCAATTTTTTAAACTAACGATAGCATTAGTATACGTTATTATTGTAGTTTTCGTAACAAAAACTTGAAGTAAAACCGCTAAAATAACAAATTTTTCATATAAGAAAAACTCTCAAACGTTGTTCAAAATCGTCTTTTCACTATAGCAATGGCGTTATAGTAACAAAATTTTCCAAATAAGTCGACTCATGATAGCATATCAAATATTTAATTTATTTACCACTTAGGTTCAAAAGCATATGCCAGCCTCTTCAAAATTGTTTCAGTAATCATTCGTTGAAGGAAGCGATCATCTTGTCATGATTTCCGAATGGTGAATGATGTACAAACATAAACTTGTTTTAATTGTTAAGATACGTCAACATATGTATAGGTGCTGTACAGAAATAATTAGTTGTTTGGATTTGTCATAAATTATGCGAAATTTTCCATATTTTTTTTTAAACGTTCACGGCCATAATCAGAATTTACTTGAACCAACTTTGTTACAAGCTTTGATAACATATTTTCAGCACTTGCTCAATAAGAAGAAAAATAACTACAGTTTCAAAAGAAAGTGAAAAAGTTTCACACACACACAGAACATATCAAATATATTGTTCAATTCCCCAATGATGTAATACATCAGAGTTGAATCTACAGTGCTTGCGAGGTCTTTGTCTAGAGTATTCGAAAAGGATATTCTGACTAACTCGGATTTGAATTGCAACACTGCCACTCAAATATCAAATAACTAATAAAAAAAAAGGATTTAATCTGAAACGAAAAAACGTACTGTAAGCTACTGGCATAGCCGATAAGTACACTTGGTCGGGAAATGAAAACAGGCCAACACATGGTCAAGCCGACGTATTTCATGTCAAAAGTCTCGAAAGCTACTAATGTAGCGATACATAACATAAAAATTTTTAAAAGCAAATGCTACGTACACATAGACATTGGTGATCCTCCGTTGACCTTCAAGGGAGTGGTATGGTAGAACGTTCGCTTAGGCGACTAAAATCAACAATCCTAGCTAGCAGTGGAGTGAAAAACTATCATTAGCTCGAGTGGGACTTCGAACAGCTTGCAAAGCAAATACATTATCTCCACCACTTCCACTGAAATGATATGTCGAGGTAATTTTCGATTACCGGGTGACAAGGTACAGAAATATGCGTCGATCCTTCCGCATTCCTACAAAAATGGAAACAGAATTTCAACAATTTCAAATCAAACGTCGAACATCACCGCGATCCATTGTCTAATTTAGATGTCCCAAAAAGTTTAACAAGTTGTGAGCAAGCATTTGTCCGAAATCTAATCAAATGTGCCAAACAATGTCCTTAAGCTTCGAAGTTATTGAAGAAAGTCTGATATAGTATAAAATAGAAAACAAACAAAGACATATCAGCAGACTGAAACCCGCAATTTTCGAAATATTGCCTTAACATAAGAATACGATAACCTAAAACCTACACAAATTCGAAAACAAACGGTCAGATATCACTTACGCGCCATTAATTCTTTTTGTAGGAGGAGAGAAGTGTAATGAGTATGTAAGCATTTTAGTTTCTTGTCATTTTTTGATTTAATTTTGAATTTGTCGTATTGTAAAAGAAAAAATAAATTGAAGAGAGATAAAATTGTAAAGGTTCTACAAATAAACCAAAAAAATTCTTATGTTTTTTTCAGAATTGCTTCATATGGTCAGGGAAGTGTCTTCATTACATAATTTCTAATCTTTTGGCCGAAACAAGAGCATCTAGGCAAAAGCAATTAGCTGAATTGCATAATTTTGTTATATCGTATATTGAAGCGATTATATTAAACGAAGGTTTTCATGCTGGTAAGAAATAATAGCAGGCTTTAATAAAATAATTGTTATGCTTAACTAACTAACTAATTTTTGACAGTAACTCATTTGAGCGATGACGGCTTATCTCGGTTAGTTCAAAACATTATAAGTATCCTAGTTTTTTATCTTGATGGAATATTCGAGAAGAACAACATTCAAGGACAGGAACTGGATTTTAAACGACTTTGGGTTGTTTTGCATCAAATTCTTTTAAGGTACTCAACCAATTTTTTATTTAATAAGCAAAGCAATTTAATAAGTAAGGGATGTACTTCTATTTTTCTTGAATCAAATTGGTCTCTGTTACCAATAAATTTAGAAAAAATTTCATGTGTGCACATTTAGTCCTAAGTTATAAATATGAAACCTCCATGGGATATCCCACGTTTTTACGATACCAACCTATTCAAAATCATTGATTGCATCGATATAAAATTTTTCTCACATCTGTGTCTGTGGGTGGATGATTTTCTAGATAAAAGCCAACGGTCTTCCTTTTCGCAAACTCTGTACAATTTAATCGTGGATATTGAAAATTCAGTCAAAGGCAAATAGACATTTTCTACTTGCTTTATATTTGGTTTGAATTCAATATATGTCCTGCAGACCGCAAGGAAAATTTTCTTTCGTTTTTTCCTTCGGAAGGCATGCGTTGTAATTCTTTAGGAAATCTCGAACGTTCAAACTTTTAGTTTTCAATATTTCTGCAATATTTTGTGTTTCAGATACACTATCGATAGCGAGAAGCCTACCAATTTTCCATGAATATACTTGCTTAGCTTAAAATTCTGTACCAATTTGTCGCTCTCTATCAGTTTATGGTTTGCCAAGGGAAATTTTTGAGCTCGTAAAAAGTGAAGGAAGATCCACAAATATATTTCGCATATATATTTTGGTTCTTGTACGACCCATTCATAAGTATGCTTATAATGGCTACAAAATCGAACGAAGCAAGACGAACGGTTAGATTGATGAAATACGCAGCTCTCTGTCATATTGTAGGCTTCTTCGTATTTATTGATAGGAGTATGCTAAAAGGCTCGGGCATTACCAACACAGTTTTGATTAAACTTTTTCTAATCCATAGAACCTATATGGTCGAAAATGAAGCCATCGATCTCAAAAAAAAAAGTGGAAACACTATAGTGGGTATGGTGCCTCTCACCCACCACCCCGCCGGCTTATTTCCAAAAAAACCTTTGGGAAGTTGTCGAATACGTAATCTGATCCGAAACATTTTCAGTAGTGTTCGTCTTTGGGCCAAAACAGGTCGGCGTCCAAAATTTCATCAAAATGTCTCAAAACCTCCGTCCCGAAGGTTGACCACAAAAAAATAAGATGAGCGGACGGACAGATAAGCTTAGATGGATCCAGAGAGTGACTATGAAAAGGTCGGTATAAGAAAAAATGGATGGGCATATGTCCATTTTTAGGCGCTATCATGAAACATAAGCTCTTGTATAGAGAGAAGATGGGAAGGCAGGAATCTTGGCCTAAGGATGAACATTATTAAAAACGGCTCGGATCGGACTACTTTTTCCACCATTTCCCGAATAACGTCTTCCTTTGAAAAAGCATATGAATAACTGCCTTAAGCGAAGTGGTGCCGGGTATTTAATGCTAGGCCATGGCTCACTATAAAGCTTTTGCTTGTCTTTATCATATTGGCGGCCAAAACATGCCAGTTTACCTATTTTCGTAAAAATGTCTTAAAAATTGCAACTCTTAGCTTGAAAAAAAATTCATGAACGGACAACACACGGGCATGACAGATGGACAGACAGACTGACTTAAGTGCGGGGAAATACCAATCTTCATCTCAATATATCTTGAGATAGGTAGCCAACTGTGTGTGAACTAACTGTGTACTCAAGATGTGTGTTAAAAATTGCATGCTTATCTTGCTTGCATTTGTTATTGAATTCGATTTCATTGACTTGAAATAATTGAATTGTGTGTGCATATTATTTTTAGTCCTCGATGCGTCCCAATTCAGAGTCGCATTTGTATTCAAACAAAAAGTGCAACAAGTGCTAAAAAAAGGGGATATCTCCTATACGTTTTTATTTGTTTATGTTCCATAGCACGTGTTTGATCCTACTGTATGGAATCTTTTACTAAAAACTCAGATATGTGAATGGAGGCATATTTATTTATTTACGTATATTTTCATTCATTTTCTCATATTTTTTGGTTTGCAAATACGCATATACGCATATTCGATATGATATGTGCTTATTTAACGATTTTCAAGATATTTTAACGAAACTAATGAGATTTGGCATTGACAGCTCGCTAGAGAACGAATTTCTATTGGCCAGTCTTCACGATAAATGAAAAAATCGTTATATGAAAAGAATTTGCCGGTTTTAACATTTTTCGCCAGAAGACTTTAATCTACATCACTTGGCGAGTAATTTTTTTAAGACCGCTATAAGTATATAAACGACTTTTCAATTTGTCGGACTTACCTCTGCTTTCTCTAGACGTAATAAATCATTTATGCTAGTTTTGTTAACTACTGTAAAATGAATTACTTTAAATTTTGTTGTTGGTTCACAACGTTGAGGTTTTATGCTCAGTTATTATATGGCTAACAAAACAGATTGTTTAAAACTATTTTGCACATTCCACAAATGAAGATATGTTATCTGTCTAAAAACAGGTTAGTTCTAAAATGAATATGGAAGACACCGTGAATAATTTGTAAATATCAAACGTCTCTCAAATTTGTATTATTATAAACATGCTTATAAACATTCTCTCTCAGAATTTGTAAAAATCTAACTTAGAAGCTCTAAAAATGAACAAAAACTACTCAGAATGTTTATGAGAAAAAGCACATGTTTTTTGATTGAAGTAAGTTTACATCGTACATCACTTGTCGTACAGGATATATTAAGTTTGTCAGGACGTACGTAATACCACAACCATTAATATAGATTCATATTTCACAGTAAGTCTTGTAATATTGCCAATCAGCGCAGTTGGGACTACGACTACATAACGCAAATAAGGCAGAATATTTAAAATTATTTTGTATATTCCTCAAAAGAGGATCTATTATCCATCTAAAAATGGGTTTAATTCTAAAATAGCCATGATAGACACCGCCACCTGGTGGATTAATTTTTTCTTAATAATACCAGCGATATGGGTATTAAACAAAAAAACTTGGAGAGTAGAATGCGAATAGGACGTAATGTAACTTTATTTTTTAGATATTATGACAAACTAAAGTAACACACTGCAACGTTTTTCCCAAGCCCATTTCAGCGGCCATAATACATCATTTAAATGAACCTTTCTTATCTTCTACGCATTCATACATAGAAGGGACTTCCTCTTGTTGAGGAGGACGTAATATATTACTTAATATGTTATCCACTACTACATGGACTAAAAATGAAAAAATGAATTGTTGAAAGCAAGTTCAACTTATCCAAAACAACGTCTATACTTATCCTTACTTTGTTCGAATTAAATTTTTTTTATTTTCTCTTCATATCTATACTTCTTCTATAAGTTATAAATGTTTAAACATTGCAACGCATTGAACTTTGGAAAGGGTGTAGAAAACGTGACCTCGAGTAAAATTGTTTACCTTTGTTGTGAATTAACAATTTCGGCCAGCACTGAGACGCACTTTAACACTACATCATCCGAGTTATTCAACAATATATGTGCGCAATATGTTTTTACTTAACTCATTTACATATGTCGACATCTAAAAGGTTTATGAGAAATGAAGCAAGTGCTCATAACTTATTCAGAAGACAATTATTTGCCTCGTTAGGAAATTAATCACTAAATGATAAATCCATACGAGTACAGCTATCTTTGTTTGTGCTGAATTGTGACTAAGGTAACATGACAACACTGTCATTATAGATTTTAGATTGATTTGTTCAATATTTTGAGCTTTGTGTTCTTTGGATGAAATCAATTTCATCATAAATTTATTAACGGAAACCACGCATTCTTTAATGTTTTTCACTGTCCTCATTGTACTCCAGACATGGTAAGATGGCGGTAAAAATTCCGCTAGCATATGGTAAAACATTAGAGCCAAACATTAATACAAGTTCCCGTATCCGTTCCGTATTAAAGCAATAGACTGCGCAGTTAACTATAGCATATAACAGAGCATATAAGCTAATGCCAATTGCACCTCTCAAACCCACCAACTGTGCCAAAAATATATTTTTTATAAAAGGTAAGTAATCGTCTACAGTATGTGTCCGAGGAAAATCTGTTTAAAATAGTAAGTCAAAATGTAATGTCAAGTAATGTCAAAAAAATTGAATTTAGTTTAAAAAGAGAGAAATAAAAATGAATTCAAATTTATTTTACAAGAAATGTTTACTTACATACATAACTGCATGCAGTAATTTCTCATGTATGTGTTTGGCAACTTATTTCTGTAGTTTCGGATATAAAAGCTCTGGTTGGAGAAAATGGAAGAAGATTTGTTTTCGATAATATTGGTATTCATAATCTCAATATTTTTGAATTTTTCTTTTTTTTACAGGGACGAGAATGATTGCCCGAACATTTTCAACGTAACAGCTAACGAAAATGAGGACGCTAACGAACTGATTCCAAAATCATTCTCGTTATTGTTTACAGCACATGAATTTTTAGGCAAAAGACAATGGTGTTCAAAGGATAACGGAGAATTTCTGCAATACATATTAGATGCTATTGCATTGAATCTTAAAGCTCCAATATACGATGGATGCAGAGATTTATTGTACGAACACATAGAACAGGTAATTAAATCAATTAGAAAGCAATTTGAAGGAAATCAGAATTTTTTATATTATAGGTAACCTACTGCTTATTTAAGTACCCGCAAAAAAAGGCTAGGTCTAGGCATTTGGAAGATCATGAAGCTACTCAAGTAAAGCTTAACTGGCTAAGAGCTGTGCAAGTGTTTGATCTGTATCGCCCAGAAAAATTGCCAGAATTCAATTCATATAAACTGGAATCTATATCGTCAGATATGGAACAACTGTTATTAAAAATTATATCATTAATGCCGCAGGATTTAGATTTATCGGAATCTGTTGAGCATATAACAAAATTTATTGAAGGTCAATTAGAAAGTTTGCCGGAAGAAGCTAAAGCGTTTAAATGGCCTTACAAGATCAATAGCATATTTTATTTGCTGGCTGATTTTTACTTTAAAAGCCGTGATTTTTTCAAAGCCATAAAATACTACATTCTTGATTTGGCAATATCACCTGTTAGATTTGATTCTTGGGCTGGAATTGCTCTATCAAAGGCTAGTAAAATAGAAACTAAATTAAATGGTTTATGCGCAATTAGGTATGTAAAGATGTTCTTGAAATGAATCAATTTATTTATTTGGTTTCTTTCACAGTCCCGTGATTTTATGGGAAGAATGTGAAGAGGTTTTGCGTTGTTTTGAATGTTGTGTTAATTTAAATCGTTATCAAGCTCTGCTTTGGATCGAATATGGTTCTTTTACTTACACTATTCACTCATATTTTTCACGTTATTTAAAGCACGACTCGGAAAATCTTTCGATGGAAAAGTACGTATAAAACGAAGGACAGCCTAATTTCGTAACAAAAACAATTTCACTTTATTTTAGGTTTTCAAATGTTGAAGAAAAGAAAACCAGAATGTTAAATATAGCATTCAACTGTTTTTCTTATGCCACGTCTTTACAAAACACAACAACATGTCCTGAAGAGAATGCCGATGCCAATGACGAAAAGTGGTTGTGCCAGTATATGCTAGGGAAGATATCAGAAAAACGCAAAGAAGAACCAAAAGTTTATTTAAATCACTATTTGATGGTAACATTACTATACAAAGTTCCCGTAGTTATAAATTCAAATGTTATTTATTCATATTGCAGGCTGCCAACTACCTTTACGAAAACAATGCTACATATCCTATAAAACTTAATCACAGCAATCCAACAACGCTTTCTGTTGAAGCGCTTGAAGTTTTCTATCGCATTAACGCGTCAATAATAAAATTTCTAGAACATGAGAAGGAAGTTACAAGAACAAATGGGGATCTTTTTAATAAAGTACTCAAAAATTTGTCCAATAGTCCGTTTGCTTATAATAAAGCTAAAGTGGATGGTAAGTCACATATATTTCCATTTTTGACAGAAAAATGGGCAAAATTATAATGCTCATGACATATCTATATTGTTATACTTATAATAAAAGTTTTATTAAGTTCGTTAATATTTGTAATGCATAAAAATACGCATCAAAGAACTCGTAAGCCATGTACGTATATGGTAAACTAAAATTGCTATTTTATGTTTTCCTCTAACTCCTTTTGAGATTAAGTTCGTATTATCAAATTTCGAATTGTAGGATAGTATAAGGTTTATTTACAATTCTTAAGAGATCTATTTACAAATTATTTACAGGAATTTATGTCTACAATGCCGCTGCTTCTGGGCTTGTTCGTTTAAATATCATGGTTCAATTTTGTCTACAATTAAAAACAATCTTACATTTGTAATGTTGTTCCCACGAGTTCACACTTTAATGCTGTAATGGCTTGCAATATCTTATTTCCCCAATTGATGGACAGAGGCATATTGTCTTGTAGATTGTATCGCGGGTCTTCCTCTGTATTGTCTGTATCTTCACAAACCAAGAGCAAACAAAAATATGTTTTCTTGACATAGTTTTTGTAACTTTGAACGAAATTTAATATTACGGCGCAGTAGACATAATAAAACGCTCCAATGCATATGTTGTTAGAAAACAAATAACATTCACTAGGCATTGCAAATGGTTCAACAAAATGTATGTGCTCCCATTCTTCAGCGGTATATAAATTACGAAAATCACAAACACACAAATTCCTTGTGACGTGTGGCGTCTCTGTGATGTTGGTCGGAATAAAGATGTTAATATATTTTTACCGTAAGTGGTGTAAGGTTTAAAAATAAAAAACCAAAGATGTGGTATATATCATCAGTTACCAGTCTGCTTCTACTTCACACGAACTAGAAAAAGTAAATAAACATTAACTGTTTACACTCTGAAGTAAATTCTTAGACTAAACAAAAAGACATTGAGCACTAGCAACACATTGTATAGTATTGCAAATCCAAAGGTAAAGAATATTAGAACTCGTAATATGCCTGCGGTGTGTACGTACCGAAGAATAATGTGCAAATAAAAATGTCCGGAACTGTTGAAACTTTACAGTTACAAAATTAATATAGGATGTGTGTCTTTAGTTGACTTCCACATAGAAGGTTATTAATTTTAAATTGATGTAAAATTTATTACAAATACACATTTTAACTTAATACGATACATCTTGAATTAACAAAATTTGTTTAGGGAGATGCAAGTTCTAAATTCGTTACAAGATGAACATAATTTTATTTTATTTTTCTTGTACAATATTCAAGCACGTTCACAAGCAGAACATATTACGACAAAAAAAGACCGCACATCGATTATGCTTATAGCAACGAATGTCTCCAATGAAGTTGTACCACGTTATTATTATTGTTTTTAGAAACACATTTTTGACGAAATAGTAAAAATACTAAAGCTAGCTACAAAGGTTATAAGCTCTCTTTTAGCGGAAAAAGTTATAGTAAAGTTTAATGTGGTAAGAAGGGTATTTCTCCACAAAAGATGACTTTAGAGCCAAGCACTTCAAAAAATCACAGTTTATACTTATTTAAAATAAAAAAACGTTATGACGTTTGTTAATTCAGTCAAACGTAAGCGCATTTTAAAAACCAGTCAGAATTCGGTAAAAATTCGTTTATTTTGCGATTTCGGTTCATACAAGGAAATTAGCCATCGCACCCTCTGCTGCTACACAGGTAAAGTCAGTTAATGTGAAGTATTCAAAATTGATCCATAAGCAAGGCCAAATAAAACACATTTTTAAGCGTTCAGCAAAATTGTAGAGAGCTTGATAGGTGAGTTTTGCTACATATGCCTTGTAGGTAGATTAGGTACCGTCCGTTTTTTCATTCTCTGCAAAGTTTCCTTACTGGTCTTAAGCCAATTTCAAAAGAAGTCTGCAAAATTCATTTGATTTACTTTTTAGTCTAGAAATTCCAGAGGGTTCAATAATGGCGGTGGAATAATAGTGTTACGAAAATCGCATAGTTGATGATTTGAGCTTTTATGAAAGTTAGATAATATTCTACCAAACCGAATTGAAAAGAAAGAGAAAGCCACTTCATGAGGGTTTATCTACGCCATGCTGTTGGCGTCTCGACAATTAGCAAAAATTTAGCGGATAAAGGAATTAAGACAAGAGTGTCGCGATGAATTTATGTAGTGGTAACCTGCTTGCAAAAAGGTATACAAGTAGAATATTTGCGGAAGGCAATTTGAGTCGAGTAAAGAGAGTTAAATTGCAATATTCCAACCGACAAAACAAGGACGAGAATTAAAGCGTTGTAAATATAAGTCCCTGTAAATAATTTATAAATAGATGTCCTAAGAATGGTAAATAAAATCTATACTATTCTAAAAACCATAACTTAGTGGTACGAACTTACTTTTAAAAGGAGATAAACAGATAATGCAAATTCACGCTACAATAGTTTTACTAGACAAATGGCAAACGGGAATTGGTGAAAATAACGCACATTTGATATAATAAAATTTGTGTTATAAAAAGAATATGTTTAAATTTTGATAAAAGCAGCTATAAAGTTTTTTGTTCACCTAAGATATATAAATATAAATGCATTTCTCTACGTAGACATAATTTTTTTTTATTGCAGGAAATTCTCTTAACATAATTAAAGGATCGTTAGTTCATAATTTTAAACCGCCAGAGGAAAGAAAACAAGCGATGCTTCCTCAAGAGAGTCCCAATGCGTCTAGAAGGGAGTCACAGGTACGCACTAGCAACTAATTATGCAACATGTACCTAATGTAACTTGAACCACTGTTACAATATTGTAACACGTTCAAAAGCGTTAATTTTAAGACAATTTAAAATATAAAATATATAGGAATAACTGATCCATATTTCTGAGTACCGTAAACGCAAGAAAAATTTTGATACATGTCCGATTTTAGTAGTTTTTCCGTAGGAAAAGAATATCTTAACAACTTTTTTTTTGTTGAAGTTTTGACGCAAAAAAGTTTACTAAGAAGTATAAAAATCCTACTTACTGATATCGTACTTGTCACTCCGTTCCGTTTGTAACATTTACAAATACGCTTTGAAGGCTCGAAAATGTGTCTAGTATATGATCCGCATGTCTCCCACTTGAGTTGAGAAACAATTTTGATAAGACCTCTATTCTTGGTTCCAATCTCTAAGTCAAAGTTGCAGTGATATCGATAATTTATGCGATCCAAAAGTTGAAAGAAAATCTTCAGCGAAAGAATATTTGAAAATATAATTTACAATAATCGAAAATAATTGATATAAAAATTTCGGACGAATAATTACCAAATAGGGCCTCGTAATGATTTTTTTACCCTTCCATACAAAGAAGGGTTTCTGTATAAGAAACATGTATTGTACATGTGTCTCTAAAGTAAGAAGTATGGGTTATAGAAATCTGATTGCGCCTAAGAAAGAAAAGTATGTTAATCAATTCTGTCAAGATCCTGAATATGGTGAAAAAATCAACATAGAGAATATTACAATTGTGCGACGATTCTTATAACAATAGAGGATAGGTATTGAAGATCATGTTAAATGTAAATCAAATTTTCTACTCTAGTCTTCCCAAATTTTGGTTAGAAATTTCAACTGAACCGAAGTAAAGACGAATAAAAGCCGTTTGCAGAGATTCTTGTTTTTTCATATGGAGCTTCGTTTAAAACTTCATATTGTTTATACAAACGTATAAAATTCAGTATTTTTATTTATTTATAAATTTAAATTTTAACGACTTCTTTTATGGGCCTAGTTGTTTAGTATACCAGAAAGCTAAAAATATAACTTATTTTTATTACAATTTTCTAAACCATTAGACTTTTGCAAAACGCCTTTTAATAATGATAGAATTTTAAATTAACGTAAAACACGTAAAAATGTAAGCGTAAAATCTAATTTTATCCTACGTCTTTTGAAGTTTCATGTGTGTGCGGACGTACCCAACGCCCAAAACGGCTTAAGATAGATACACACTTTGTTACAATGATCGACCTATGTCTGTCGATGTATATTTCTGTTCAACCTTTTGGATATAGGACATTTATAGGACAACAAACTTTAATTTGCAGTAATTCGTGATGAAATTGTGACAGGATACTGATTTCTTATATGAAATTACTGTGGTAAAAGCTTAATGCGGATTGCACAACAACAATGTACAATTATTTACACTTTATGATGAGTAAGAAATTGTATTATAGCCGGGCCCGCCCATTTTTGCTAACAATGTGATGCTTGCATTGAAAGTGATAAAAGCTTGACCGACAAAAGGATGTTGCCTCAAAAAAGTGTTTTCAATCAAAAACTTGCTTTTGGAAGAAGTCTGACTTCTTTTAAAGCTGAGAATATTGAGCTCACTTACCAAACTTGTAATAAAGAGAAAACGTGAACATGTGGAAACATTTTTACCATTTTATCGTTTTCCGAGGAAAGGTAGTAGCATAAAGATTGAAAAACTCTGCTTTAAGTGCAGTCGGATTATTTGTAAAAAAGTAGTGAAAGCCTTAGTCTAGCTAATGAATACATTATAAATAGTTGGTGACCACGGCCTGTTGACCTTCCTACAAATAAATTTTCTATATCAAAGCAGACGAACTTGCCCACAATTGGAAAAAGTAAAGCACTAAAGTTAGATTCCACACTTCAAGCAAAAGTTTAGTTTTTTCATCCGCGTAAACCATCACAACCATGATAACATTGACATTCCATGAATTGCATAAAGTTCATCTTTTTCTTTCTAATTTTATTGTATAAAAAGTCATACAGCTTAGTAGAACTAATGTTGCTATGTTTTTTAAAAAGTATCAGTCGAAGTATATTAAATATTATTTGTTGTAGTATGCGCAAGCTTCTGTTGTCCTTGATACCAGACCTTTAATCGATGCGTTATTTCTGCAAAAGACGGTCGCCTGACAGATTGCTCATGCCAGCATTCAATCATTAACGAATATACAGCGGTTGGACAGGATTCCGGACAATTTAAAAGTTGCCGCGATCTCACCAAATTTATAACTTCTTGATTATTATGACCAAAGTACGGCTATGAAAAGGAGATAAAAATTATTTCACAATGTTTACACGCCATTATCGCTCATACTTGCATGCCGTAGCTGTAGATTTCCCATAAAACAACTCCGAATGACCAAACATCGCTTTCAGTGGTAAACTTACCATATAAAATCGATTCAGACGGCATCCAACGAACCGGTAGCAACGATTTTGATTGAACCCTGTTCAACTACATAACGTAATGTAATTTCAAAAAAACAAAAACGAACAAACCTGTAATAATCCGAACTGTAAATATCCCTGGACAAGCCAAAATCCGATATCTTGACCATTAAGTCATCGCCAACAAGACAGTTACGTGCGGCTAAATCTCGATGAACATAATGATGATTAGATAAATATTCCATTCCTTCACTTATTTGTAGAGCTATTTTTAAGAATTCTAATTGCGTAAGAAATTTGTTCTCATTTGGCGAATTGGCTATAAGAAATTCGTGCAAATCTCCATTGGACATATATTCAAATAGCATGCAAAACGGTTCCTTATTTAAAACAACTCCCAGTATGCATACAATGTTCTCGTGTTTCAAATCCGAAATTAATTCTATTTCTCGTCTAAAATCTTGTTGCGTTTTATATGAGGCATTCTCTTTAAGAGCCTTCACAGCTACAAAAGTTTTATCGCCTCCAGTCGGAACTAACTGACCTTTATATACCTTGCCTATAGAAAAAGAACATTTTTTTACAAAAATAGTATAGTATTCATATGGTAGATGTGCCAATGTTTCCATCATAATCAATATACTAATTTTATTATTTCTTGATGTGCGTCGTTTAAAAATATAAATCAACATATAATTTGATATATGTTTCCTTTGTCTGAAATTTTTCTCTATTAGGACTCTAATATGTATCTTTGGATATTTATTTGTCGTATTTCTATTCAATAATACTTTTTTCCCTTTCACTATATCTCTTACCAAATGCTCCTTCCCCTAGTTCTTCAACAAATTCCACATCGTCTAAAGTGTAATGTGGTACTCGCAGCAGTGAACTTCTTTCCATATTCTGAGTAAAAACACATGACTGGTCTATATTATTCGAGGCATCAATTCTCGACATTTCGAGTGAAGTGTTAACTTGCGAGTTTCCGTAAATATTTTTATCTGCATTTGGCGTATTTATCTGCAATTGAAAACAAAAAAGCGCGGGGGTATAAAGAAATGTTATGCGTAAGATATTTTAAAATTGTAAATACAAACATTTTGAATATTTGTCATTCCATTATTTTTCTTCCGCTTCAGTAGCTTCAAGAAAATAAACATGAACAGGAAACTTAAAAGAGCGCCTAGTGTTGTAAATATGTACATCCAAATGCTATCCGAGCATTTAGGAATGTTGCATGGTTCTATAATTTTCTCGAAAGATTTGTCGCCTACGAAACACCATGGCTTGTCTTCTACGCTTCCAGGATTCCTAAAAATAATTAATAAAAAAATCTTGCGTATAACATATTAAACGAACTTATGACCTTATAAAATAAGAGCTCTTGTGATAATATGATTTTGTGAAGTGGTTTTTTCCCCGAGATTTTTTGGTCGATTTCTTGTGAATTGAAATTATTCTACTATGGCTCTAACTGTAATTGCGTAATGGAGTCTATTGTTGAGATTTGCTGTTTGTTAGAAATATTGAGGATTTTATATTATTACCGTACTGTCTTCACGGTTGGGATGTAATATTCTAGGGAGCGTACTCTTAACTCATAAACTTATCCTGAGTTTTATCCCATGTCTTTAAACTGAGAAATTTGCGGTTATCTCTAAATGATGTGTCGTTTCAATTACGCCTTTGTCTATTGGATACGGCACATATCATTTTTAATTTTATGTAGCAACATATGTCATCACCACTTTTCTAAATAGCGGGGGGGTTGTAAACATTGTCTTTAATTTCTGATTTCCTGTTCACAAAGAAATTCTCTTCAAAATTTAAAAAAAAAAATCGGAAAATATTTATAGACTGTGGCTTTACATATTTTTATGCTGACTTTTAGATTTATACGAATGTTCAAAAAAAAAAACAATTTTTAACTGCAACAAATTTGCGTATAAGGAAGTGAACAAATCATCTACTAATTGCAGAATTACTAAATTTCATTAGAGAAAATTTTCTATGCTGGTAAATGGTTGAAACATCGGGAATTTTTTTTATAAAGACAAAAACATTGGTATGACTTCGAAGTGTGCCTTCTGTAGAAAGAAAAGTATGCTTAGATGGATTTCGAAAACCCTCTTAATTAAGCAGCTATCACATCTTGTTTACATAGATCAAGCTTTCCTTGATATAAACTCTTAAAATAGCTATGTGGTATTAGAAAGACTGCATTATCTTAGGGTATTCGTAAGTATTTCAATTTAAGAAGCAGTTGCGTTTGTTATCTACCGGCAATAATTTTGTCCCGCTAATTCTGGATAGTCGGAAATTTCCTTCATTAGCCATGACCAACGTAGACATATCTTTCCTGTTTGAGATTGAGCCATTGTTCCGCGATATCCGGCACCATCTTCCCAATAACATGACTGCGTTGGATCCAAATCAATCGTTATTCCCATTGAGGAACAGTCACTATGTTGGGGTAATCGTGAGCACTCTTCTAATGGTAGTTTTTCTCCAATAACCGGATGCCGTTTAGCTATAGCGTACTCTTTTTGGCAAAGTTCATTCTCAAGTAGTTCACATTCATCGCGGCAAATGCGCCGTAAATTTTCAGATTCTCTGGTCGGTGGATATTGACTAAAAACGTCTACGTTAAAAACATCGTCGTATGTAATGGAAGATTTTCTCTTTAGAACTAATTTTCGTTCTTTCGTAGTCTTTTCTAAAAAACGTTTCACACGGCTATTTGATATTTGATTCTCAGAGTTTGTTCGAATATCTATTGTAAGATTTTTCTTCGATTTTTTTTCCTTGTGTGCCGCTCTGTTGGCAAAATAAAGCAAATTGGTTCGTTCTGGTGTCCGGCATAATGGCAAAGTACTAAAACATAAACTTGGAAGAGCATAAATGCGACAGTTTGGACTCATATCTCTGCAAAACAGAAACGCAAATAAGATTACGTAATTTTGTATTGCACGAAAATTGGAAATTGTGTATTACTTTGATTCTTTAATAACTCCATAAGCAGCCTTTAGCCTCTCTTCGAGTTCATTCAATGAAAGGTTCGGCGGAACAAATACGCTTTGATCATATAAATATTTTTTACACGTAGTTCCATTGTATATCTGGCATATTCCAACAGCGATCTGCACGTAAACAGTATCGTTAATATTATAAAATTTTTGCAATTTAAAACAAAACTTTTCTTTCACCTCATCGTTAAGCGAAATTTTTGTGAACTTTTCCGCTCTGTAATAGACCATTCGTTATTACGTTTTATTTATAAAGTGAGTGGTATATTGTATTATAAACCTACCCAGATGTTTCATAAAATTCTGATGTTGTGACGGCATTGCAAATATTTAAAACTAATATCAGTAAAAACATGTAAAAATTATAAAATAAAAATGTATTCCTCATTATTTAAACAACCTTTAATACAAAGCAAGCAAAATTTATACCCAAGTCAACCCCAATTACATTTATGCCGTCCTTCAGTTAAAACCACCCTTTTTTCATTGAATGTTGCCATATTAATTTCCCGCAGAGTGTACACGAGCAACATAATTTATTTGACAGTAATGATATTCAAAGAAGGCTTTAACTTCCTTATCAGATGATGGCAAGTGTGGCCCCATTAAAATAGGGCTCCAAGGAATGGTCGCAACTTAATATTTTCCTTTTTATATCAAAATTTCGTGCGAAAACCTTTTAGTATGAAGCAAAGATCGCTGAACCTGTACACGTTGAAAAAAAAAAAAGTTCTGTAACTGGTCAGCGGGCTTTTTCTGGCGATTTTTGCATGCAACACATACGTATGCGGATCAAGTCTGCCTAAATTATACGTCAGAAGAATATGTCTCTTTTTATACCCCATGTCGTCTGCGACACAACCCCAAGAACGTTAAAACCGACTTTGGACTTTGGACCCTTCCACTATAGCCTTCAACGTAGAACCTATTATTGAACCGATTTACTCCTTATTGTCTAACGTCTGCCAAGCAGCTTTGTGTCGCAATTATGGAAATATGCACTCCGATCCTTTGACCCAAAAGTGAATCGTCTTGAAAATAGATCGCATTGAAAATGTTTACCATCCCCACATAAAACACTATTTACAAAAGTTGTTACATGAAAAGATGTCATTTTTAATATTTCTTGAAAAAATCGATGACACTACTATTTTGGTATACCAATTAAAGGTGAAAACTCTTTCTCATTTAGTCTTCTATTAATACCGTAGATTGTTCCTTCTTCTAATACGCCAAATTTACTCCCTACTTGAAATATCTTAAGATACCACCGCATACTTTGCATAAGTAAAAATTTCACAAAATTCTAGATAGGCAAGGCCGATTTTCAAATACTTCACAATATATCGCTTTACACAATTATTCATTCATTGTCGTAATAAGACATCATACATATAGTTTATAAGTAAAGCATGTCTGCACTAAACTCTAGATGAAACTATTTAGTACAAAACAGCACCATAACTCAGAATAGAATGTTTCATTCGACATGTCCCTAAAAATATTTTGGCGGTAACTCAAGGCATATGTTTAGTCCCATCTAGTTTAAATCGAAGAAAGAAAAGTTCAGTTCCTGTAATGGACAAATTTTAACGAATAAATTAAAATTAAATGTAAAAGTAAGAGATTGGATGGCTACGAGTTTAGTGTGGAATCCGCAACAATACCATCAACACCAACAACTATAATAACGACACTAGCGGTAGTACTAATGAAATAACAACAATAACTAATGAATAACAACGCCAACATTAACAATATCATCCAAACAGCAGCAGCAGCAGTAATACCAGCCGAGCAAGCAACAACAGAACATTAACAACACCATCAAACATGAGCAGTCCCAACAACAGCGAAAATCTGCAAGTACTACTTAACAATAGCCACAGTAAATAACAGCAACAACAGTATCAACACCAAAGACTGCTACAATAGTAGTAACACAGCAATAACAGAACTAACGACAACAACAGCAACGTGCAAACAAAGAACGTGCCAATAGCAATAAGACCATTGCCCTAATTCTATTAAACCAAACATTTCATATCGCCTATTTACACAAACAAATTCTGTTACACCAAGACGGAGCCCTAATTCTATTAAACCAAAAATTCCCCAAACTTGAGCAGTTCAACCCGGTAATTTGTTACCAGAGAATTGCATTGGTCGTCACCCGTTTGCTTATATACCCTTCAGTGCCGGTCCACGCAATTGTATCGGCCAGAAATTTGCCATTCTCGAAGAGAGGGCCGTCATCTCGACAGTTTTGCGCAAATTTAAAATCGAGTTCGTCGACAGACGTGAAGATTTAACACTTCTAAGTGAATTAATATTGCGCCCCAAGGACGGCTTACGTATTAAAATCACAAACCGTGATTAGATTAGCATGCTCATCATTCCGTCGCTTAACTCGTCTTGCGTTAGATTTAGTTACATACACAGTTTATAAATGCATAACATATACCTTTTACTCTTATATAGCATACTAAAGAGATCTAAATTAACTATTGTCATGCATTGGAGATGGATAGGCATGAGGAGAACTGCAAAATTCTATTTAAGTATTCTTCGCCTTATTTAGAATTCGATCATCGAATTTTCAAAGGAAGTTTAGAGTTACTTTAGTAGATGTTCTTGAATTTAAATACAATGTATTTTTATTGAACACATTCATCATCCATCAAACATGGAAAAATCACCATTTTTGCCAGATAGAGCCACTTATTAGTTTATCATTTTTAATTCAGGTAGTTATGCAAATTGCAAATTTATGAAAAACTGGGAGGGTTTTATTTGTACCTACATAAATAAATAAATAAATACATTCATAAGCAAACATATAAGCACAGCTGCATGGGTGAGGATTGAAACAGAAAATTTGTTGAGAAAAGGATTTTGAAAAAAATCGGGGAACGCGTAACAAAATGTCGCATATTGTAGTACAAGGCTATCAAAACATCACATTGTTCACGACATTGAATGAGAAGAGGGTCAAGATTTCGAAAAAAGCGCACTCGCTAGTGGATAATGGCAGATTCATTCTGGAATTTGATATAAAAGTGCATGTACGCGTGGTAACTTAAAGAAATAATTTTGAAAATAGTCGAATTGCGAAAATACCCCGAAGAGGACCGCTAATGGATGAGACTCATTATGTTGCATTTCGGGCTCGTTTATTGAAACGGATAGGATGGTTCAATACTATCTAACTCAATATCGTCTATTCTCAAGGAGTACCCTGACAGCAAAATTGTAATTGCTGGCGAGCTCAACGTCCACAACAAAAACTGGCTGTACCATTTTGCCTATACAACTCTGAAGAGACGCGCCGCAGAGATTATAGCGCTTGAAAATAAGTCAACGCTGCTCGGAAATTTAGACCACTCCACCATTTCCGCGTGCTTTTCGTATGTTCGTAAGTTATGTTTCCTAAATAACAACTTTATTGCTGCTGCGAAAATGGTACTAAATGTCGTTAAACGTAAAACGAGAATATATATTCCATTCAAAACAACTCTGATTAAGCCCAAAGATAAATGTTGATTTAATCAGACTTGTAGAGATGCAGTCAGGTCCAAAGAAGAAGCATTTAGAGGTTGGCGTTTAACCCAAGCAACTACGTTTACCGCGTAGTGATCAATCATTGCCTCCGCTGCACAGAGTAACAACCTCGATACCCCTTAACCTTTCAAACGAAGGCCGTCAAAAAGATCCTTGCTACTCTCAATACTCAGAAAACTCTGGAACCAGATCTCATCTCAGGCACTGTTCTCAGGCTGTGGTGCCACATTCACCTGACCATTACGCAATCTCTTCATCAAGTGGTATCATGTGTACTGTGGTGAAAGCTTTTTGTGTATAGTATGGTTTAGAAATTAGTGTATAAGTGTCATAAGATGTAAAGTTTACGAAGATAAGGATGTTTATTAGACTGTGTCATAAGGTGTAAAGTTTACGAAGATAAGGATGTTTGTTAAACTGAAACCTTAAGGAAAATTGAAGTTTGTATGTGTAAGACAAAGCCGAAAGAATGCTGTATAAATAGAAGATGATGTAGATGTACATGTAATTATGTCATGAACACAGGTATCTTGTCAACTTGCTGGCAGATACCTAGTGTTCAATCCGTACCCATGGAGGATAACTCCACAAATCTTGCTAATGACCGCCCAACTGCAATAGCCAAAACCATGCTAACCATGGTCAACCAGTACTTGGTAAGGTATCTAGAATTCAACGATCTACTTTGCAATTGACAATAAGGCTTTCGTAAAAATCATTGTCATTTTTACGGCAGATTGTTGACTCTCCTAGCGTAGCAGTTAACATTCTTGGACGCAAAATATTGAGCAACCGTCATGGAGCAGCTTCGGAAGAAATGAAACTTTTCAGACAATTATAAAGTGATCGCAATAGAAATTACGTTAAGTGTGTGTGTATGTGGTGGGTGACCACGAATTTCCCATCGAAGCGGATTTAACTTTTGTTGCGTCATCGTCGCGTTCTCTTCGTTAATACTGGCCGTTTTTGCGTGATAACTGCGTTGGACTTATTAAGCTAGTTACAATACAACGATTTGCTTCTGTTTAAGTAGCTCGTGATGCATTGAACCTCTTCTATCCCACCATAAACGGGGCATCATTTTCATTTTATAAAGATCTGGCTTTACAATGATTGTGGCGGAAGTTCCAGGTACGCAATAAACTGTTTTTCCTTTTTACGCTCACAAAGGACCCCCTTTTTATCTTCCGTAGTGAATTCGTCTAAAAGTGGCTTTACATTGTGTCCTAATAGGGATAAATAAGCAAATTCTTACACGATCCGATAAATTTCTCTCAGTCAAATTGTCCAGAGCCAATATATTTTGTTTCAAGGCAAATTCGGGATGTTTGATGTGTTCCTTAGCAGTTGAATGGGTGATGGCGAGCTTCATTGCATTTGCGATCTAGTAGTTAGGTGTGAGTTATTATTTAACATGGACCGTAAAATGGCAATGTTGACTTTCGCTGGCTACCCATATCGACGATCTTCTTTGCGCTCGAAACATCGGGGAAGAAATTTGGCAAACCATCTGCGAACATATATAAATTTACTTCCCAATGGCGCACATAAGTTTTTAAAAGCTACCGATGCGTTGCTTGCTTTATGAAACTCATACTAAATGCAATGTACTTTATCCGCTACCAACTTGTTCGCTTTGCCCTTCTGCAATTGAGTAATGGATATTTGGTTTATGTAGTCCCCTTACATAAGCCGGGGGTAGTCTGGATAGTGAGACCTCATACCTCCTTGGTTTGATCTGAAAAGGGAAAATATTCACACGTAGTAAACAGAAGTTTGCCGCCAATCCAATATATGCTTATTTAAATGTTCTATCCATATTTCTACGCGACGCAAATGTTTCGTATGTCTAAAATACTTCCTACAGAAAAATGGAAGCTCCGATTAAAAATTTATATGAAATACATTTTTTTATTATTATTATTATTAATGTTTTAGCCAGAGAAATAAATTCTACGACTGAAGTCTTAAGATACTAGCATCTAAGGCTACTTTGAAAACCCCACCCCACTTTTTTATTTTAATCTTAAATTAAAAATAAATTTTTTCCCGAAGTCCCTTTTGTATGACTAAGAGCTTGGGGCGCTTGGGATTTTAATGTGTAAAAAATTAGATTTTTGGCCAGAAGTGTCCGAAATATCCATTAACAGTTGACCTTCTGACATAAGTTGTGACGTCTGTTGTTTTACATATTGTTACGGAAGGCTGTGTGAAAATTATCTAGTTTTATCGAAAATGGAATCCCGTAAAATGTTGAAAGCAAATAAATATTTGCTGTACTTTACTGGTTCATAAAGTAAAGACGGTTTATGGAGCTATCGATTGACGAATAGGTTGACGACCTAGGAAATTCAATGAGTAAAAATATTAATCAAAGTATCGGTATTAAAACTGTTGTTCATGCCTAGTTACATATAGACAGCACATATATAACAGCGAGGCTCATAACTAATTGATTATTTTGAAATCTAAAACAAACAAATTCAAAAGATTTTGTTTATTGATTTATTATATTATTATCCATATCATTATCAAGTGCAGTTTGCCATCTTTCCTGCAAATTTGCAATCCCTCTCTCTTACAAAAATCCAAAGCTCGTAAAGGAGAACGTGATTCAAGTTGCTTCCTCAATAAGCAAAATTTATAGTTTGTTTTTGCAAAAATCCGTTCTTTGATGTTACCATAAAATATTTCTTTCTCATCTCCGGTAATGCTTCTGCTAAAAAATGGATCTCTACTAAATCTGTACAGAACTTGGAGCAAGGCAAATTCCTTGCAAATAAGTGGTTGCTTACGTCTAGGTCTAATATATATACCAATTGTTTTGTCATCGTAAGCAACAATTTCAACATAACTGGATATCTCAATTGGACACACTTGTGAATTTTTTTCATTATGTACCTAGATACTTATTTTTTATTATTTACCTAAATAAAGAAAAGCGAAATTGCAAACTGACCAACGAGTGGGGACGCAAAAATGCATACGAACAGCACTTGCTTTTACGGAACTTTGGCTCGCTAATTAGCCCGTGCCGGAGCGATTGGCTACAATTACAGTTGCAGCGTTAACATTCCAGTTATTACTTCGTTATGACTTTAATTGAAAAACTGAGCTCGGAAAATGACATGGTCCGAATCGTGCGGAATTGTGTGCGGACACGTAAAATGCTACGTTGAGATCCGCGGAGGCGATTGGTTGGCAAAGCCGAATGACTTGAAAAAAGGAAAATCGCTATTTAAGCTATTAAAAGATAACAAATTTTTATTTATTTTATATATTGGTTCATGCGATTTCTATTTAAAAATCATTTCATGTAAATAACCACCTCCACCACCACTTCTGGCGAACTTTAATTCTGGAACACTAGTTTTCGGCCCCTTTTCCGCCAAAAACTACTCTTATTTAACCAATAACACGGATAATCTTGGAAATTAAGATCACTAAGAATTTCTGGGTTTTTTTAATTGGATGTTGTTTTGTTGGATTATCTCAATGGGAAGTACGGCTTATATGTGTAGATAATAGAAAGTGATGATTACTTGCAGAAGCTTACATATATGCCTTTAAGATAACAAAACAAACCGACTGAATTTTAGGTTTTTTTTCAACTCCTTTTGAAACAAAGTTCGTAGCACTGGATTGTGATTCTTAGAAAATCTGTTTACAAATTATTTACACGAACTTATATTGACAACGCTTTAAATCTTGCGCTTGGTCTTGTCCGTTCGAATATTGCAATATCAAAAACTTACCATTACCTAAGTTCATCGCGACATTTTTAATCCGTTTTTCTAGTAAAGTTCTGCCAATTGTTGTTAATCTTTTCGCTAGTCGCCACCTACATAGCGCATGTACCGCGCCATGAATAAGTACTTGCTTTTCACCCTTCCATAAAATTTGTTTTCTTACAAAATCGACTAATACAATACGTTAACGCCAGAATGTTAAGTGCAACAGTAAGTTGTTAAGGTGTAGAAAGTGCTGTAAGAGAAATGTTGCAAACTTTGGTTGAAAAAATAATACTAAAGAGTAAATATTGAATTGAACGTAAAAGTAAGGAATAGTACGACATTATCATGATGTTATGAAACAAAGTGCAGTTACGATACGAACGACTAAATTCATGACAAACATGCAAATTAAGTTTCGCGTCATTCGCGATTTACCTGGTTTTCGGATATATAGTAATTCCAAAATGAATCAATGTGGTTGATTGATTATGATTATGATTGTGATGATAATTTATCATTGATTATTATGATTATGTTAAGTGTGCCTTATATATACTAAAATATAGTTACAATTAATGTTTACAATGCAAAGAATTAAAAGTAGCTCATAAAAAGAATCTAATAATAAAAACTATATAAATGCTTGTCGAAATTATTTAAATACTTATTGATAACTTATTGATAAATTAGGTCAAAATACTAAGACTAGTTATGCTGTTATTAAAAACTTCTTTTGTTTTTAGTACTTAATACATTCTAATACAATAGTATCTATATTTGTAAATGTAATGTAGTGTAAATCGTAATTTAAGTGTTTTTTTACATTTAGACTGGCCTATTTCTTAACCTATGGGCCCAGCATTTAAAATTACATTTACTTCTTATATTTATTACGTTATATATTTATAAATATTTAAAAAGTTTGCTACATATGGTTTTAACGCAGTAGGTCCCCAGTTTATTTCATCTTTGGATTATATGGTTTCAATTGGTTGTTGTGGAACTGTTTGAGGGAATTGTTAACTCTAATTGTGGAGTTACTCCGTTTCGTGCAATGATTTCGTATGGTCCTTCATCTGGCTTTTGGTTCTTTTTTTATTTTCGTTTTTCAAGAATGCGATGTTCCCAGTTTTTAAATGTAGCGGATTTGTCTGTTTAGAATTGTTTTTTTCTGTTTCTTTGAGTTTTTAGCTATTGTTAAAGAATGTCATAGTCTGGCCTTCAGTTCGTTGGCGTATTCATCCAAGTTGTAGTTGTCATTTGCCATTATATTATCGTTTGGCAAGTACTGTAACTCTCCAAATATTAACTCATGGGGAGTGTAGTTACGTGTCGTGCAGTATTGTAAGCGAAACAGTAATAGTCCAGTAGTATGGTGTCCATTTGTGCCTATTGTCGTCATTTGTAAATGTTAGGATAAACTTATTGAGGATCCTTCGGGTTCTTTCTATCGTTCCTAATGTTTGATGGTGGCATAGAGCGGAAAAATTGGTTGATATTTAATAGTTTATATATGTTGCTTAGGAGTTCATTAGTAAACTCAGTTCCTCTGTCGAATTTTAGGACTTTGAAGTCACCAAATTTTAAGATAAATTGTTCAACAATTGTCTCCGCTAGTGTTTCAGCATCTTTTCTTGGAACGGGATGAGTTATAATGAATTTTGTTAATTTGCATTGCACTGTTAAAATGTAGCGCAAACCATTAGATATTCTTAAAGGACTGACGGTGTCGATTGATATTATTTCAAAACTTGTGTTTGGTGTATCTGTAATTCGTCGTTTTCCTTGGTGCGTCGCACTTGTTTGTTCGTTTACAAAATTCTTTATCATTGTATTCGTATTCTTCCAAACATATCGTTGGCTTAATTTTTGTTGTGCTTTTCTGACGCCTAAATGTCCTCCATGTGGACTGAAAATTGCCTATCCAAGCTTCTCTGAGCGGCTTTATATAAGATTATTTTTATTTGCTCTTTGTAAGCTTTATTTTTTGGAGACGTGTTCAATTTGTATCTAAATTCATTTTCTTTCACATGCAAATATGATATCATCTTTGTCCAGTGCTACTTTGTATATCTTCGCTTTCTCTAATTTTGAGTTTAGTTTTTCCATTATCGTATTCGTATAATTCGAAGAATTATCATTGAGTCTTGCTGATATAGTCCTTTCTTTTATTATTATTTCCACTATCTTTTTATTTTCAAAGCCTTTTACAATTTCAAGTTCAATTTTTTTTAAATTGTTGACATCAAAAATAGATGTGCAATTCCATATGTAAAATTGATTAGACATTGGTTGCGGTATGCTATTCTGATTGGTCAAATTGCTATTTTATATTTGTCTTCATTGTTATTTTCCTTCAATTTTTGCCCTCTTTTTTTTCATTCTATCGTTAATATAAATAGATTGTTGAAGTCTGGATATTGGAGAATTGGTGGGTTTATTAGTTTTTTTTTGAGTGTGTTGAAAGCATTTTGACACTCTTTGGACCACATAAAGGGGTGATGTTTTTTTAGTAATGTATTGCGGCATTTTGTAATTTTGCGAAATGGATCGTCGCACTTCATCGAAATTTTTAGGGAGGGGATATTTTGCATTAGTTTTAAATTTTGCGAGATCTGCTCGTATGCCTTCTTTTGTTATAAGCTCTCCTAAGTATACTAATTGTGGTCTTAGACATTGACGTTTACATTTGTATCTTCTTAATTGGGAGAATGTTTTCATGAGATTGTTATTGTGATGTTTTAAACTACAGCCAAATATAATAATTCCGACATATAAGAAAGCATTAGAATCTAGTCCTCCTAAGGCTATAGTCAGCATCCTCTTAAAACTATTTGAAGAAATGTTTAGTCTAAATGATAGTGCCCTTTGTTTGCGGAAAGAGCTGTCAAAGTTCCGGAACTTTTGTCTAGTTCACTTTGGTGAAAAGTGTTTAGAAATATTTCGCTCTATCTGGTTTGTATAGTACATCCTCTAGTCTGGATAGGGGGAATTTGTCATTTCCTAGTTTATCGTTTACTTTTCTAAAGTCCACTATAAGTCTCCATTTTTTTGAGTCGTCGGAATTTTTCTTTGGTGCAATAAGTAGGCGTGAGTTATAAGGAGTTATCGAAGGTTATACTATGTCGTCATCAATTAATTTCTGTGCTTGGTTATTGAATTCTTGAATTTGTGATGGAGGTAATCTGAAATTTCTTACGTATACTAGAGTTTTGTCAATTATTGATAATTTTTTGTACAGAAATTGTTAGCTTTTACTTGTTCTCCTTTTAGGTGGAAAACGTCTTGAAGCTCGATAAATATATTGGTCAGCGTTTCTTTAGCTTGCTCCTAGGGTAATGCTTCTTGGGTAATGTTTACTGGTTGTAGCAGTTTATGAAGTCGATTGTTGGTGTAGTTTTTATTGCTACTAGTTCGCAGTACATGGTAATTTTGTAGAGGTTTTGTTTGCATTTTTAGTTTTTCTATAGTCACTGTTTTCGTTGTGGTGTTCAATATTTTAATGTGTGCAGTACCATTGCTTGGCGTAATTGGATTTGTTAATACACATCTTTTTGTAATTCTTTATTCAGAATTACTGTATCCGTTTTCAAGTTAAATTTTAGTGGGTGAATAATTTCTATCCTAGAGGGTGTTGTAATAATCATTGGGTTGTTAGTTTCCATACGTACAACAATGTTCTTGTTGTATGCTATTAATTCTATAGTTAATGTCTCGCAGTTTATTTTGCACAGGTATTTTTGTAAAAAATCTGTTCCTATTATTTCTTCTGTTGATAATGGAAAGGATGGTTCTACAACATGAAAGTTATGTGAGGATTTCATCTATCCAATTTGTAAATTTATTAGTGCGGTTCCTAGAGTGTTTAATTTTTCCGAAGTTATGCCATTTCATTTGTAAATGTTAAAATATAAGGTGGACAGCGATTTACGACTATCTCGGGGAAATAGGCGAGATCTAGCGGTCTGCCACTACGATTAGAAGTTCGGTTGTATTGAAGTAAATTACGATCAAATAATTAATTGGAAAAGACAATAGCTCCATCAGATATTGAAGTGCGGATCATACAGCCATAATTATCACTACAACACCAAGTGACTTGTGGCAAAGTGAGCGCCCTATGGCTATATCAGTAGGTTTAATCTTTTCGGCTACGTCACAAATGAGGGCAATATGTTTGTTACATACAGAGTCATCTGTATTTGGGGGAATATAGGAGCAAGTTACGTATAACTTTCTATTGGCAATTGTCGGTCGATTGCAGCAAATTCAACGTCGGGAGGAGTAGAAAATTCAATTAGATAGGATGGGACTGCAACAGACAAGGCAATTAAAATATGCAGTTGGTACTAATAGTTTGAAGTTGCTTTCAACTAAAATATAGAACTCTGTTAGGATTAAGAGTTGACATCATCTGTTATCTGTACAAAAAAGCTGGCCTTGAAATAAAATCTGATTTCCTGGAAGAACCCCTAATACTGCAACGACTTCAACAATTGGTATAGCACGCATTTTTAAAGTTAAAAGTGGGATTTATTTAATAGAAGATGGGATTAACTTTAAATTTTGAGTCTTTTCGCATAAAAGCCGGCTTTTTTTATTAAAAAAAGAGCCGGTGACCGGGTATCCATATAAACGGACAGTCCTAAATTTGACGTTCGTATATCATCTTAAGTATTTCAAATATATATTGATTATCTACATCTCTTTTCATTATTAAAATAAGAGAGAGAACAAAAAAAAAAAAACGAGAAATTTCGTCACACCTGTCTTTACAGGTTGTCTGATGTCGAGCAATTCAATAAAAGTGGAAAAGAGCGCCGCCATGATTTTGACTTTATGCAATGTTTCGAATAGGTGCTTCATTACCGAGTAGCTGAATACACTGAGTCCTATCAAATGGTCAGCAGCGTCTATATCATAGCCATTGTTGTAATAATGAACAAGATTTTTTGGCATAAAATCCTCGCACAGGAAAGGTTGATTTTTCGCTTCTTCACAGATATCGATTCAAAGATGTTCATGAAGACTTTACATTTATTGCTAACGCATTCAGTTTATGTTGTCAGAAGAACGATAACCTTGCCGAGATTCCTCCCTTTCTGGAAGAAAGAAGAGTTCATTACTTGAACTTTAATTAACTCCTTAGAAATATAAAATAGAGCTCCTTCGGAGACGAAATATTCACCAGAAATTAAACTGAGCATATGTTAAGGATTTGAAGGCATCAATCCGGTAAGGACTAATGCTCTATATATTGTCCGAGGTTTTTTGGGAGACAATTCTGATTGATTGTTAATCATGAGTTTGATGATGTTACATCCGGCTTGACAGTCTTTTAAGGATTTCTCCTATTATCCTTGCGACGAGCGTAACGTCCGTGTATATAGATGTAGGGGCTTCGATCGGTCGGCTTTTCTTCTGCTCTTTACAATACAGTAGTGCTCCATACAATATCGGAATTCTGTATCAGTATTGATTTTCATAATTCTTCGCTCACATAATAGGGCAGATTAAAAAGAGAATTATGAAAAGAGAGCAAAGCCCAAACAACTAAAGCGTGTAGTGTGTTTCGGCCCAAAAAAAAAAGATAACAAATGCGCATTAAGCTTTTTTATCTGTAGGTATTAAGTGTTTTGTTTTGAATTGGAAAAAGATAAATAGTCAGCTCTTTTTAAGAGTGTGTGCATTATTTTATTTAAGTTTTTGCTTTGTACGTTATAGTCCTTATAGCCATGAGCTATCTTATTAAGAGCTATTTCTCGGTCTATGGTCTGGCATGCCTTATTTAGGATATTGCGATCGTTCGAAACACGGGCGATTCATTCGACTTGCACTGCACTGATCATTGCATTTAGCCGTGCCCCAATTAAGGCACCTGGTCTCTTTAGTCTTACAAAATTTAGAGATGTGTCCCGATCTCCCACACTTATTGTTTTGCGGTGGAAATCAAATGATGGACTGGAACAACACAAAAGTTGAACTTGATGGATTTTGGGAAAGAGGTTTCCGTAAAACCGGTTTTTACGCTAGTGAAAATAAGGGTGAATGCGTTTTTGTTGACTGAATTTCTACGCCGAAGCTTAGTAGCAGACTTAATTGCTACGTCAGAAATGGCGTTTTCGACAAAATTGTTAACATCGTAATTCAAAGGGATGTTTTGGACCGTACCGAATCTTTCCATGCAGGATATTAGTATATACGCCTCGAGCACCGCGTTAAAGTTAACTTGGATCTGCAACTGCTTAGCGTTTTAAAGTTTTTTTAAATCAAACATCTCAAAAAAAAAGGTAGTTATGAAAGAAAAGGTCGGAAGAAATATCCTTTTTCACCGTCAACGTTCCCACAGGTTTCAACAAAGACGTAGCATATTAAAATCTATAAATTGAAATACTTTTGGCACACAAATCAAACACCTTCTTATAAACCTGGCTGTTGAGAACTATTGAATCGGAGCGAAATCGAGGTAACTTTACAATATTCCCGGCCATACTCGATTTCTTGCTGTTTTCAGTAATATTCAAAAAATAATTTTCGCAGTCAAATTTATATACAATATCGGATCAAATCGTGCCTCCATAGAGAGACAGGCTGATAATATTTTGACTGTTGTCGATCACTTACCAAAGATTCGAAAGAAAAAAGCAACTCACGAGGTTGTTAATCAAATAGAAAGTCTAATTTAAAAACTTAAAATTGTAATCAGTAAAGATTTATTCCAATAATTATTATTTTTTGTTTTTGATTTTTTTTCTTTAATTTTCCTTTAATAAGATAATTTAACACAAAAAAGACACGTCTGCATTGAGCGTTGTTTTGTGAATGAGAGTTGCTGGTTTATTTCGGTAAATCAATAATTTAACATAACTTCAAAGAAAAAAGTTCACTGTCGCAAGCCGACATTGGCGTTTTTAGAGCTTACACAGTCACTGAGCTTTTCTCTCAATAAGTTAATTGTGTCGCGAGATATGTCGTATTTTGTACAATTTTCTTGAAATCACATACCGTCCAATTAGAAATCATGTATCAATAAATATCATGTATCAATAACTTTCTGAAGCGTTCTAGCGGTAGCTGCAATCCTATTTTTTATGTTTAAGATGACACCTTCAAGAAAAAAATCACACTTCTTCGCACGTGCAAGTCTTTTAGGAATAGCATTAGTTATTTAACCATATATGAGCTTCACAAAGTAACTCCGGGTTCATTGTTTTCGTAATAAATTCCAACAATTTCTATATGCTGTACAATTATGTAAGCATTGTATTTTGCAAATAATGACAAGGTCCAAAAAATATACTAAAAAAAAAAAATGAGCCAAACGCCAATCAGAAATATTCCTTATTTACGTTCACTTTTAGAATCTCAAAATAGAGGACCCTATATAAAAGCATATGAAGATATAGAAAATATTGACAAGCTGCATACCGCCGCCGTTTTTCTTGTCGAAAGTTTAAAGGAACCTATCGCGGATTCACCACTAGCCACAGAGGGGCCTTAAGGTTCTGGCTATTAGAGTTCTACGAAAAGACTCTTGTAGGACGTTTCCAAAGTACTACTGAGCCACCTGTAATTAAAATCTTTGCCGTTAAAATTCCGCAAATGATCCGTAGATCGCAAAGGCGGTATTTTTGGATTGTACGGAAAAACTGTTCGAAGCGCGTCTTGCAAATTGGATTGCAAAGCAAGAGTTCACGTTCGATGAACTGGCGATGTATTTGTTTGTGTTTTTATTTATTTATATGTTATATTTAGATAATGAACTAAAGAGAACTCTCCATTTGAGGTGCCACAGTGTAACTTTGGTAACTCTTGCGACATGTGGCCAAGCTGTCATGTAAGAGGTTGATTTTCGTCTGTTAGCCCCAATTGCTGCTCTTTTTTGCAGCAATACATCGTTCAATTTGTCCAAGTGATGTTGGTAGACACCTGCAGTAACATGCAGTAAGAGCATTCTGTTTTAGTTGCTCGTAATCAACTACCCTTGCCGATCCCACTATATACATAGTAAAATTTTATAGCCATGAATATTTCGCTTCGGTGTCAATGTGGATGGCTCTCGTGAACCTACCCACAACTTTTGGCGGTTGGGATTGTCGTAGTACATCCATTTTTCATAGTCAGTTACGACGCGGTAGAAAGTAATCTTCTTTCTTGCCTGGCAAGCAATGAAACCGCGTTGTTGAAACGATTCGAAATGGCATTTTCAGTCAACTCGTACGATAGCCATTTTCCTTTTGGCTCTTTCCTATTGCATTTAAACGTCTATGAATAGTTGATTCGTCGACTGCTAAGCCGTTCGAAAATTTTTTGAGGGTTTGACCTGGGGTTTCGTCCGATGAGCCTTGTAATTCATTGCCTTCGAACTTTTTTGGTCTTTCAGGCTGTTCCTTGTCATTCACATCGAAATCACCACTTTCAAACAGTTGATGGGGCATTGTCTCCATAAGCTTCTAAAAGTGTTCGATGACCTTCGGCAGCAGATTTCTTTAAATCAAGCAACAAAAGTAATGAACGTCGAATGTGCAATTTTGAGCGTTCTATGATTAACGTCTGCATACGCTAAATAGCTCAATAATGGGAAGTGGCATACCGCTCTTTCATAAAGAGAAAGATTCAAATCATCGAATTTTACCGTTGTGTACGTATCATGTTAAAAAGGGATGTGAAGAACTCAGAACAACTACGGCTATTATACGCAATTGTAAGATATCATACCTACATACAAAGTACGTATAAGAAAGGCGCTAAAATGAGGTGCTTCCGCCAAAAACTTCCCCTGTAACAACAAAGCTTGGTTACCATTTATTTGAGAGTTAAAGATGTCTCTATCCTTAGAATCGGTTGTAGAAATTAAATAATAAATGTTATTAAAATTGCCACAAAGAACTCGAAAGGAGTTAAATAGCTCCTAATTGAGTCTACATTGATTAAGTTTAATTACATGAAGTTTGGTGAGTTACGCGGCGCGGTACATTAATGTCAATTTCACTTAATAAGTCCGGAGCGTTTATTCTTCAGTTCACACATAAAAGTTATTCCTACAACGAAAGTTTTTGTCTTTCCATCGAGGATAAGTCAGTTAACCTAAGTCTATGTTCATTAGATAGCAACAAGCACGTGGGATCCCAGCTCCGATTGCGTAGCGCAACTGTTTTTGGACTGAGTCAATATAGTATTGATAATTAGGCAACTAAAGTAGGGATCCATTTTCAAGAACGGACATGACTAGACTGGAGAATAACTTTTTCATTACATACATTCGAGTTCCTTCAACAACCAGTAAATGACCAGAGTTCTTTCAGTTTAACATTATTAATATACTCAAGTTTAAGTGCATGAAGCATGTTAGTTAAAAGATAAACATCATTTGTATATATCAGAAGTTTGTCATACTTAATAACCCTCGGGAAATCATTAAGATATAAATTTAATTAAATAGGACTCAAATGGCTACCTTGAGATATTTCCGAGAAGACCAAGATTATAACACTGACACTACCGATTAAATGACGAGTAACAAGACTTAGTTAAGTTATTCCTCTGTCACTGTCACTTAATGTGTATAGCCAGCTTTTCAAAGGGCTACGTACCTGGAGATGTGAAAATGGAGCAGATTATTTTTACATTGCAACAATATTTCCACCTTTATTTCAAAGAAGTATGGCTCAACTTTTTCATTAGCCTAAAAGCCTATCGAACAGCCAGGTACGCATAATAGAATCATTAGCTTCTCTTGCACAACTCTTAAAATATTTACATCACAGGTTAATCATTGAGTTGAACACGAATATCTTTATAAGATTGTCATTCATATGCTTGTTAATGTATTACTTTCACATAAAGTAGGCTGCCAATTTCGTTTCGCGATGAACTAAAAATATTTACTTTTCAAATAAGCTGTTATCGTTATATTTATATCACTCTCACTATTGGAAGCTATTTTACGGACTTTGCGGTTTTGTCTATTATTGCAAACCTCGTACCACCTTAGCCTCATTTTGAAATATTTTAAGCATTCTATCTTATTTGTGTAGAGAAAGTATAAATTTAGGGTACATTCATATTCATTGAGTATTTCGTTATGCCTTTAATGTTCATCTTATTTATTTTACCATCAAGAGTTAAAAATTAAAATTATTCCTATTTTAAGGAAACTATAACTACAACAACAATTAGTAAAACTTCAGAGTCGTCGTCTAGCGAAAGTGAAAGCGACACGGATGCTTCCTCAGAGCAAGAAACTGACCCTAATCGTAATAGCGGTTTGTACTCGTGTGCAGAACTTGAGGCAATATTTAAAAGTGTGGTACAAAATATCGAGGAGTGTGTTACTCGTTTTCCAGAACATTATAAATCAATATATCGTTTAACATACCATTATATGTACTCTCTTCCAAATCTATTTGATTACGAGAAGTGTGAACAATTGTTATTGGGACAATATAAGACTAGTTTAGGAAATACGATAAATGGTTTATTTTACGACCGAAAAAATAGCAATATCTTCAATGGTATTTGGCGCATACCGTCTCCAGAAATCGATCGACCTGGAAACTTCTCCACACATTTGGCCAAATGTATTAATATTTTAATACAATTACTGCTCAAAACGAACAAGTACAAATTAATGATTGATGTTGGGCTACATCTGCATAAAACACCGGACGTAGACAAGTAAGTTAAAAAAAATATTTATATTTTTAATGGCAATAACTAATTTTAAATATCTTTAGGCGTTATATAACCGATAACGAACGTAAAGAATTATTTCAACAATCTTTAACATATTGTGTACAAATCTTACGAGGAATTTTTCAGAAAAACGTAGATACTCGAAATGATATGGAAACTCTAAATCTTCTTATTGACATATACAAAATTCATAAAAAATGTTTGAAATATATGAGCCAAAAAGAAGTAATTTTTACCCATCTACTAGTTGATGTCTACAAGTTTTTCATAAAAGATAAAATTGATCATGTGCCAGAAAGTGTTAATTTCGTCGATTTGGCTATTAAGTTATGTGTACAAGAAATTTCCGTGTTGAAAAATCTTGAAAAAACTCAAGCAGATACTGTCAGTTCAGCAGATCATTTTCTACTTCAACCAACGGCAACGGTGAGAACTTTTATAATGGATTTTCTTGTGAAATATGCTTTTTGTTCATTTTCCTTTTTACCATATTTGTTACGAAAATGTGTAGATTTAGCTTATTTTAGGTAAAGTAATGTTTTTTCACGCTCTCTCCAATGAGAATATGATCTTTTTGATGTTCATTATTAAAATCCATTGTTAACAATAAATTTTTTAGCCTGTTTGTAGTAGAGATATTAGCCAATTATTTTTGTATTATAAATCCGATAAGGATTTGCTACGTTTTTCAACGCAGCACTCAGACCGGCTTGAGATAGATCCATCTTTTACTATGCTAATTAAGTAAGTGTTTCTGAACCGATTTACGGTTTTCCGTTTTGTTTTTTCTGTGTAATGGCCAAACACATATTTTTATGTTCAATCTATAAGTCCCAGTTTTAGAAATAATATACGTTACGATGACAATGACATTTGGTAAGCCAACATGGCCTGGCCAAATTGAATATAAGTCGAATTGGACCACGATAACGATCACTACTCCACATGTAGAATGCTAATAAAAAAAGATCGTTATATGATAAGATTTTCCCGTTGTTAATATCTGTCAATGAAAATCTCTGAAAAGCAATAAACATGGAAAATTTGCATGAAAAGTGACATTGACTTTAACAGAAATAAGCCATTATATGACAACAAAATCTAATTTTTAATATTTTATAATGAAAGTAATATTTTCTTTCCTTTGCGTTGTAAGATTTCCAAAATGTCATTTTTGTAACTTTACTAAATTTTTAGCTTTGTGTATTAGTAGAAGAAGTGAAATAGGACATTTTAAAGTCGAAGTTGTATTATTATTTATTTGACTTTCTTCCAATGGCGTGACGAAAACTTTTTATCATTACATGTATATATGTGCTGCAGGTGTCAAGAACTTTTCATATACCCGGCTTATCAACGAAGCCCAAACTTCGAACTGTAGTAACCAAATTAGCAACGTTAAAACCGCCAATAAAAATTGAAAACCACTCTTCAACTGAGGTCTCAATTGCAGATCTAATGACGCCTTCACAATTTCACCCCGTCATTTTTGAGGATATGGCATTGAATAAGGTAAATGCCTTGTATCTTCTTTAAAATAAAAAGCTGCATGTTTTTATTCACATCTTTTGCAGGACTCAACTAAATTTCAAGGATTATTTGAAGAATACTACGCAAAGCTTCAGGACAATGAGAATAAGACATTTTCTATAGAGAACAATAGGCTATCAGTTGAAAACGCGAGTGCTTTCACAAAGTCTTTAAATAAGCCCTCTGTTTCCCTAATTCCAATAAAATCGACGAAACAGGAAGCAGACGTAATTCAAATTGGGGAAGTGCAGCATGTTCAGGAAAATGACGTTTCAATTTCTAAGCTTCCAAATAAGGGCAAGAATATTTTAAAGAAAGCAAATACAATCAAAAAGCCATACAATCGTTCTATTGACATCGAAAATTTAGGAAGAGAAAATCAAAATGTTATGGAGATTTTAAATATATTTAAAACTCTCGGTAATCATACAAATATATTGGCTGCATATGCAAATCTACTTCAAAGTAATCCTACGGGAAATAGAGAGCAAATCCTAAATACGCAAATATCAAATATTTCAGCTGCAAGTACTTTAAATCCTTTGTCAAATATAAATGAGATTCAAAATGTTACCATGCATGGATCTTCAGTTTATAATACCTTAACATCTTCAGAGCCAATAACACCATCAACTTCATCAGCAATCTCTAGCTTATCAGAAACGGGAGGTGCTCCAGCTCATGCTACAATATTTTCACGTATCCCACAAGTGTGCTCTACAGTAACTTCTACAAATTCAACAAAGACTTTGCAGGAGAAACTAGCAGAAAGACAAAAGGCTTGTCAGTTACATGATAAAAATAACACCGCCAACGAAACGTCCGCTGATATTATTATATTAGATTGAAAATAATGAACAATATAAATATTAACTTTTTCTTACACTTTGCAAGTGATTGTTAATTGAAAATACTTTTTTTTTTTATTTAAATATGAACGAACAGCGCGGGTTAGTGCGGTGAAAGTATAAAACAAAACAAGTAAGAACATTATAGTTTGGCAAGGCCGACAATAGAAACCTATATCAATTTGTCTGGTAAAATTGTTGCTTTATTTACATTTATTTTCGTGATAGAATATAGAAGGGTTATGATCAATCTAAATGCAAAATTTCGCGGATGACAGTGACTATCACTTACCTTATAAAGCAAAAAATTTGATGATGAGAATGTTAGTCACTAGGGGTGCAGACTCGTCGATAGTCATATGTGTAAGTGCTTCTTTGCTATATGTGTCCATTAAGGAGTGGAAATATCGCTTTGGCTAAAAGTTAGGTAATAAAAGCGTTTAAGCTTGCAATGTGTCGAGTCGACTGAGAGGAGATGAATGGACAGTAGCGAGACTGGCGAGGATAGGCATTTTTGGTGGTTGTTGTTAATGGAGTTCCTTTGATAGAACATTCCATTGAAAGCAATGACTATCACATGCTTTTTTTGCTAATTATATTCTTTAGAATTTTATATTTATAAATCGTCACAATTCCAAAGTAAATAAATGAATAAATAAATATATCAATAAAAACTTCTTTTTATATTATGTTATAAACAAAGACACCCTTTCCCTTTCACAACTGTAAAAAAATGTGCTAAAATGTTTGTTTAAAGGGAGAAAGTAACCTGAAAGGGTCTGGAGACCCAACCTCTCGAAAAAACATACGGACCGAAAAAGACCATTGGTACGGCAGGTGGTAGTGTGGTCCAGGGCATATCAGCCCATACAGTAAGTTACGACTGCTTGTCTGTACCCATAAGGGTTTTTATATGTATTTCTTGAGTGTAAACTTTTGTGGTGCATAGAAATTGGAATGTCAATCGCTTTTACTAAGATTGGCATATATGACATCCGTGCGAGAGCCACTAAAAACAGCCTTGAAAACATGGCAAGTAAAGTCAAAGAGATTCGTAATGGTTGATCTTCGTTTCAGAAAGACGTGCTAGAGTGGAGAAAAATAACATTTGAAAGCAAAAGCTAAATACTGAGTAACAAGTCGTTCAAACAAATTAGGTAAGACACTCAACATGGCAACGCCTCTATAGTTCTCAACGTGATGTGTGCTTCCACATTCGTGAAGTGTAATAAGGAAACTTCTCTTCCAACAAAAAGGGAAAAATTCTTTGAAATAACACCATATAGCTCGTCAGAGCATGATTTATGTACACATGATGGAATGCCATCAGGTCCAGGCGTACAACTATAGTTTAGAGACCTCATACCATGTAAAACGTCATTTTCTAAAATGATCAAGTTAGCAATCGAAATCGATTTAGTGATCTGATATGGATCGTTAATACTTAAATCGGAATTAGCAGTTGAAAAATGTAGTCCGAAGTATTCTGCAGAGATATTTGATCACAAGGTCACAAGAGGACTCTGAGCCATTGAAAGAAACTTGCGAGGGATATAAAGAGATTTTTTTTGTGTGTTATAAAAATATTTAGGATTAATAAGCAGTGGGGATTTTATTAACTACAATAACATTTGCAATTGAGGTAATTAAATCTATGCCAGCAAAGTATGCGAAATAGTTGTAAACAGAGACACTTTTCATAAATTTTTTGTTTGTTTTTTTTATTTTAGTAATACCTAATTCTCTTGTTAAGCCATGCCAGGCACTTGCTTCGAGGGCGAGGTTGCTTGATCAGAACAGATGCAGACATAGTTAGATTTAATACACTATAGAACGAAGAGAAGTGAAGTTTCTATATTTCCAGCAGAGAAATCAAGTATAATGTGTGAAATTTAAGCGCTAATATATTGGTTTAATTGAAATCATAATGTTTATTGAAGGGAGTTGGATTTATCACCTTAGAGTATTTCAACGGGCCATCATGGCTGTTATAAAAAAAAGAAAATCAAATTGCTGGATGATATGTATCTACAGGTAAACTAAAAGGTGGACAACGATTTATCACTATCCCCGAGAAATCGACAAAGCAAAGATCTAGGGGTCTGCCATTACAATTATGAGTACAGTTGTATTGAAGTAAATTACGATTCATTGAAAAACATAACAGCTCTAACAGATGTTAAAGTGAGGAAGTCCCCCCACGCTACGACTATATCTGTAGATTTAGACTTTTCGGCCACATCACAAATGAGAGCGGCATATTTTTAT
Organism: Glossina pallidipes; assembly: GCA_000688715.1. Lineage (NCBI taxonomy): Eukaryota > Metazoa > Arthropoda > Insecta > Diptera > Glossinidae > Glossina > Glossina pallidipes. The sequence goes on from KK500026.1 coordinate 330,276, forward strand.
AAAGGGAGATATTCGCATTTGGGAGAACATGGTAGCAAGTTACGTATAGTTCTTTATTGGCAATTTTTACTCGAATGGTAATAAATTGAACGTTGAAAAGAGTGGGAAATTCAATCGAATAGGACGGGACAACAGCAGATATGGCAATTAGAACACCACCATCAGTGCGATCTAATCGAATTTCTCTGAAAACCTGGAAAGAATTGTGAAAAAGTTCCGGCAAACGTAAATCAGGCTTTAATCAGTTTTCAATGAAAACCAAACATTAAAACTTCGTGCTCACTGAATTTAGGAAAGTAGAATGAATTTTTAGGCTACTAACGTTTTGGTAAATGAAAGTTACTGGGCCTGAAGAAACATTTAGTTTTTTAAGGGTGGAAGAACTACCGAATTAATATTATGATGTCGACCCCGAGATATGAATTCCTTTATTAAGGATCCAAAAGGCCACAATGGTTTATTTAAAAAAATGTCTATGTTTTTAATCGGAACTAACACCTTAAAGGATGAGACGGCATTATGTTGGGATGGAGCCATTTTGAAAATGCCAACTCGCTTCAAATTGACGGGAAAGACTTTTGCAACAAAAAGACCTTATGTTATCCTCAGAGTTGTTAGGAGCCTTTGTTGATTTTCGGTGGGTTACTGCCGTCAAGCGGATGTCATCTGTATTAGGAACCATAGGAATCAGGGGTAGTGAAGTTTAAGTTAGGGAGAAAGTAGTGGTGGTGACTACTTGTGGGACTTGTCCAGCTGGGTGACCACCGGATACACCCGAACAGCTAGGAGGAAAGGAGGATTTATTGTTTTTGTTAATATATATTGGACACACAGACTGATCAGACTGACCACCTCAGAACTGATACGAAGGGGAGTTCCCGGCTTATTTGTAATGTTTGTATTATCAGGTGAGTTTACGATGGAGGAAATGCTAATGTTCTTTGCAGGCAAGCATGGAACATTCGATAGCTCCATCAGATTCGCCAATGGCAGATGTACAAGTTTTATCGCTGCTGATGAAGACGAAAAGAAATGTTGGCGAGCAAAATGGATGGACGTATGAGATTTGCGGTAAGATGGAGGTGATGTACCGGACACTACTCTAATCTTCTATATATTGGAGGAGAAGATGAGTGCTCTAGATAGCGACACTTATCATTGTTTTAATTTTTTTAACTTTTCGGCACAATATAAGGAGTTCTTTACTTAATTCAGAATAACCATTCCTTATTTCCCTGAAGGATTTAGAACTGCGTCTGCTGCACGGCCCGTACATTTTGCATGATAATATCGCTTGGAAAGCCAACAACTAATGAATCGCTCTGAATCAGTGCCTATTTTGGTTCGACGTGATGTAAATAAACAATCCATGTCAGAAAGCAAAGGATGAAATAGCGTGTGTAAAAAAAAAACAAAAAATTTAAGTATTCAAAACGTTCTCTTAAATTAACACGCAAACTTCACATTAACAAAACACGGTAAACAAGGAAGAAAACTATAAACGCCTCAAACCAAGGCGGATGTTTGGAAGTAACAAGAAAAAAAACAAGAAATAAGAAAGACACGTTTTGAAGAGAGCACCATCTATTGATCGCAAAAACCAAAATGATATCAACACACAGAACGATGCGGTAAATACACAATATAAGTAAAATTCAATTTCAACAGGTTTAAACACTTTAGGCTGAAAATCCTATAAAGCAATAAAATAAAGTTAAAGCAGTTATAAAGTTTCTACACACAAAGTGAAAAATTCGACCAGAGCGTGCGCGCGGAGTTGCAAAACTTAAAGAAAACCAAGTTCTAAAAATGGTAAAACCAAGTATACATTACTGACGCTATACCTGCAGACATATTCAGCGGCTCACGGAAAGTTTAATAGCAATTCACACAACATTTTATAGGTAAAAAGGATTTATCATAAAAATGTCATACGTCAAAATGTCAACATATTGGAATTGATAAATTACTTGTAGAAGTGTATATAAGGAAAGTATTTCAGAAAGCAAAGTCACCGAGTCAAGAGAGTCCAGTGATAATATTCAGAGGGACAAAGCCAGAAGTAGCCTGGAAATGATTTGTAAATAGATCTCCTAAGAATTGCATATAAAAACTATACTCTTCTAATAATTACAATTCAATGGCACGAACTCAATCTGAAAACGAGTCGGATAAATAGGTCAAATCAGAAAAGGTATTTTACGTTACACTGGCGTCAGAAGCGCAATTGTGATTGATAGCAGAAATAGTGATGAAATCTGGTGGTCTAACATTGGAATAGTTGAAATAAGAGCTGAAAAAAGGTAGCTACGACCAGCTGGTGCTAAGGGTGAAGTAAAATAATAGCTAAGACGGCAGCTGCAGCAAGACGGAAAGCACTTTTTGGTACATGAATTTAAATGTAACGATAACAAAGAGGTAGACTATACAGCCACAACCCGGGACATACATGGCGAAGCAAAACGCGGTGGCGATACAAGTACATTGCTTGTCGACATGTTCCAGCAATTAATGCAGCAAAGCCAAGCAAGACGACGGCAAGTGGCATCAAAAATTGATGATACAGCAAAACGTCTACATTTGATGGCATTTCAAGCTTAAGGACATTCAAACTGCAATTTGCTGTTGTTGCAAAGAAATATGCATGGGATGACGATGATAAAGCTATCGCACTGATAACATCTTTGGGCAGAGGAACAGTACAAATCGTTCACGTAATTTCGGAAGAACAAGGGCAGTGTTTGCCTCGATTATGGATGGAAAAGAAATATGGTAGCAAATATTTCAAGAAAGAAAGCCATCTAGATTTATCCACGCGCCGCCAGAAGCGAAACGAGACAGTTCAAGATTATGCTACCGAAATCAAACACTTGGCCCACTTCACATACGTCGGTGTGGCCGAGTTTGTGCTTGAGAGGTTAAACACTTACGCTTTTGTAGAAAGACTTCGTGGCGCCGAACTACGAAAAGCCATACGGACGTTGTAAGAGGCGCGCTCCGTAAGAAGCGATTCCCGCATTATGAAGATCGCACGTGAAGCTAAAACGAATCAAGAAGACAATAATAATTCCAATGTAGTATGCTAAGCATTCTGAAAAGTTTTGCATGAGAATATACAGTCAAGTATGCGCGGGAAACCTGGCTTCACGATGAGCAGCATCTTAGGAAACGAAAATTAAGAACGAGACAAAGAGTATAGAAAGGATCGCAAAAGTCCCACAATGTAAAGATGGCCGTAAGGAACGTATGTCAGAAGAAAATATCGTCGTTCGTCGGACCAGGATAGAGATGAAAGTGAATATCTCAACTGGACGGTGCAGATCTGAATGCTATAATAACAACTGCTAAAAATAGTAATCGTCCTACCAGGGAACAAATCGATAAGGAAGTGTATTAGGTTCACTGAGAAAACCCTATTTTCGTCTATGGCGCATATGGTATGGTGAAAACGTTTCACACATCAGAATAGATCATAGAACTACTCTAAATAATTTCTAAATAGATCTCCCAAGAATCGGAAATGAAACTTAATGAACTTATTAATGCTTTACTAAAAATTACAATTCAGTGGCACGGAATTGATCTCAGAAATATTTGAGCAATTTTCTATAGCCGGGGTTAAGCTCGTAAGTGTTTATCTCAAAACTATTTATTTGATCTTGTTACTTCATTGAAACTTGTGACTTATCAGATCTTTACGGAGCAGTTATACGCTCTATAGGCCTGGACAGTGATGACACATTTATTTCAAGACTAACGTCATAAGATGTTAAGATTATTTAGCCTTTGCCTTACTTTCTTACAATCATACTCGATTCAGAGGTACTAATTTCAGAAATATAACCTCATATATTAAATTTAATCTAAGCTTAAAGCTTTGTTTGTGGCAGTTTTAATGTCACTGTTTTATTAGTTGTCACACCTAAGAATGACTGCCGGGATGCGCGATTACGAATCTACGAATTTGACTTACAAAGATTTGCCTACGTTGTTGCTCCACATAAGAGAGCGAGAGCGGACGACTTAAACTGACTTTTTCCTCTTCCCCAAACCGGAAGTTCGCACTCATGCGAAATTATTGTACTTTCAGTTGAAATTAGCTGACTGATGTCGCGTAAGATTACCTTATCATGTATAGTGTTCATTAATGCCTGTTACAGGGTGCTCAGACTATCCCTAAATCTTACTTGGTAGATTCTGTAGTAAAAATAGCTTAACGTTAATCTTATCAATTATGTTTTTAACTTTGTGATATCGATTTTTTATCTACGGCACATCAAATACGTTTCGCCAACGCACTTGGAAGTGATTACAACTTAGAGGATTCTTTGTGGGCTGACATCACTGACAGCTAGTGCAAGGTACTTATGGTTTGAACCGCTGCAAGTTAACCTGCGCGCAATACGATTTTACGAGACTTTCGTCGAGGAACTTGTATTATGCTCATAAATGTTTTGGGAAAAAGGGCATCAAAAGGAAATTTTTTCATTAGTAGGATTTGCTTTCCCAAAATACTGGAGCCAAGGAAATTAATTTTGTTGTAAATTATCCTCTAAGATTAAAAATTAGATTACATGGTCCCGCGAAACTGCCATCCTTTTTTAAGAAAAACGATAAAAATCGCCCCGTCAGGGTACATCCCAGATAAGTAATTTTTTTTTATTTTTTGTTTATTTACACATGAAATTCTGCTAAAATAATAATAAAGTAGCAGTCGAATTCAACTGACTCTTAGAAGTAAATTTTCTGCTGAGTACTATTAATAAATACTACAAGGTATATAAAGAAAAATAAAGAGAAGAAATAAGGAAATAAAAAGAAAAAATTATTGCATAAATAAACAATAAAAAAAAGGAAACAAAAAGCATGTACACGTCAAGCGCACACGCAGTCGGTGTAAATAGGAGCTGGGAGCGAACGCCTAAGCCGTTGCAAACATGCAAAAGTTTGCAAACGATTATAGTGAACAAATGCAATTTAATTTTCAAGTCAAACAAAGATAGAAAAGTTAGAAGTTAATTTAGATACGACATAAAGAAAGCGCGTGTGAAGTGCGGAATTTTTCCTTCCTTCCGGAAAATTTTGCTCGTTAAAAGAAATAATGCCGGGATAGCCTTTCTTGTCTTTGATTTTTATATTCCTCATCTGAATAAAAATCCTAATATGTCTTGAAGCTTTATGTTACTAACTAAAATACAAAATTCGAATAATGAAGAAATGGGTGTAGTTGCCTATAAAGAACCTAACGGCTAAACATTAAAATTAAAATACCTATACTTAACGTAAATGAGCTATCGTCCGTGGTCACCGGACGGAAAGGATGGTTTTCTATCAAAATATCCCTTGATCGGCACCTGTAGCGTGTAATCCTAGCGGAGGATGATGGAACGTTGGTGTATTACCTAGTTGGAGCTTCGATCCGGAAGAAAAGATGTGCGAACTTCTTCTCCACTCTGCCTCCGCTGAAAATCGAATTGGCACGAAGTATGTCAACTAAGTTATTTCGAATGTGATATTCCCATTCCGTTCTTACTTATACAATTCTCACAGAAAATGAGTGGAAAGTAAAATACCTGCAACTTTGGTGCTTACACCTTTCACCTTCTTCTGTAAATTGAGGGAAGACCAACTCTAAGCCATAATCGCCGATGTTAGTTTCTGAGACAAACTTCTTGGTAAAGTCCGGGTACGACAGGACTGACGCGTCTATTAATTTCTGTTTCAGATACTCATAGGCAAACTCTTGAGATTCGGTCTAAGCCCAGTATCTACCTTTCTTAAGTAAGTTAGCTAATGGACTTGCGATATCTGAGAAGTTTGGTGTAAATCTCCTATACCAAGATGCAATGCCGAGAAACTGGTGTATATTTCGAAGATTTTGGGGAATTTTTAAATCGGCAATGACCTTAAGTTTGTCATGATTTATTTTGATACCTTCTGCGCCTACGATATGGCAAGATATTTCATTTATTTCTTTTCAGGTGTACATTTTTCGGGGGTTTATTCTCAGATTGACGTTCGGCAATCATTCGAAGAATATTTTAAGATTCTCGAGATGTTCGGTCAGTGTTTTCCCGGTGACGATTATATCGTATAAATATACAAAAGCGTAGGGTTCCATGTCTGCGCCAATTATGCTATCAAGAGCTCGATGAAATGTGGCAAATGCCGAATGTAGACCGAACGGCTTTCCTGTCCATTGGTACTGTCCACGACCTTCGATTGTAAATTTTACTATTCGATTTGACTTTTTACTATTCGCAGACATAGGGATCTGCCAATAACCGTTTTCGAGATCAACACTGCTGACATATTTCGCATTACGCAATCTATCCGAGATATGCGTGATCCGCGACAAGGGGTAAGCATCTGGAATAGCATCACGAGTGTTATAGGGAGGCTATAAGGGCTATCGGAAGGTTTAATACAACCGTTAGCTAATAATTTGTCGATTTCCGCATTGATGATAGACTGCATCGCGGGGTTTCGTGACTGATAATTAATTTTTAAGGGATGCTCATCCTTCATTTAAATTTGCTGTTCAGTAATCGTGGTAACGCCATGAATATTTTGAAATTTTGGCAATTCCTTCTCAAAGAATTCCTGTGTGATTCTTTGATCACCACAAATTCTTTCGCTGTTATGGTTCTTTTCATTCTGGTCGATGTCAGTTCCAATCAACAAGTTTGGCGATAATGTGATTTCGCGAATATTAGTAAATTATAAAAAATTAATTAGACTTTTATGTCTCTTCAGGAGTAAATTTTGAACTTAAAAATTCGGCTGGAAATTAATAAATACCTTTTCTCCGTAGCAGCAATGCCTGGGTAAGAGTGAGCTATAGTATAAACTTCTTTTAATTGTTGAAATATTCTCCGCGATGACTTGATCACCTGGTATTTAATAATCTCTTCACTTGGCAATCAATGCTCTTTGCCAGTTAAAAATCTCTTCCCACTTTTGCAGTGTTCAACCGTTTTACAACTTGCTTTACAACTCATCCATCCACTTTTCCTATACAGACGTTTGCTCTCTTGTTGATTTGGCAACTAGCTGTATAAAAGGTACTGTTTAATCCTTTATGCAAGTAAAAGGCTGTCTGGGTGGTACAACCAAGTGTTTGTTGTTTCAAACATAAAAGACCTACTTGGGAACCGACTCGTGATGCGCCTCTCCGGGACTGGCCTGTCGGCGACGGTTTCGGTGTGGCGGGCTGTTCGCTGTCGCAGTTGATGTTGTGTTGATTTTTATAGCGTTAGCTAGCAGTGTCCGTTGCCCATACAGAGCAGGGTGCTATTGTTGCAAGATGGGCGCAGTGCTTGTTGCCTATGCAGGACAGGGTGCTATTGTTGCAAGATAGGCGCAGTGCCTGTTGCCTATACAGACTAGGGTGCTATTGTTGCAAGATGGGCGCAGTGCCTGTTGCCTATGCAGAGCAGGGTGCTATTGTCGCAAGATGGGCGCAGTGCCTGTTGCCTATGCGGAGCAGGGTGCTATTGTTGCAAGATGGGTTCAGTGCCATCGGGCGTGGCACTCGCCTCTTATTGATGAAATGTCACGTACCAACACTCTTGTATCATCGGCTTCCCGACATCGGAGTGTCGGATCGTTGGCCGAAGATCCCATCAGCCCCCATGTGCATCTGGCTTTTCGACGTTGGGATGCCGGACCGTTGACCAGGAAGGTACGGATCGTGTGTAAACATTGGCCACGGTGGGCTCGCAATTGGTTGACTTACCCTTGGCTGTGGGCGAAGGCTTATAGTGGACGCTGCCTATGCGGCATCGTTCGCTAGGTTGCTGGTGGATTTAGATAACTGCTGCTGCATAGGGGGTGGTTCGTAGAATTGTTGATAGTAATAACCATGACTTTTCATGGATTGTTGTTGTGAGTTTTGCGATAGTTGCTGCTGTTGTCGAAGTAACAGCGGCTACCAAAGCCATTGAAGGCAGCAATTGCAATGTTACCGTAGTAGTTGATTTGAGAGTAGTTGACTGTGATTGTGATTATTGTTGTGTTAAATTTTTAGTCTGGGTTTGTGGCGGCAGTGGCATCTGTAACAGCTTTGTGTTAACGGTGATAGCCACCTGTTGCCGTTGATGTTGTTTATGTAAATGTTGATGATGTTATTATCACGACAGATGATACGGCTTCCTGGATGGCCTGTTGGCGAAGAAGGCTTTGGCGGAGCGGGTGCTCCTCAGCACCTACGGGTACGTCGGCGGCTGGACCGTTCGGCTGCCCACTCTTCCGGTAGCTGATGGTGATCCCATACAGCTCCCCGTGTACCTATAGATTTCCTTCAATGCGCGATATTTCATGACTTCGTTCGGCCTTGTTTGTTCGATAACGAAAGACCTTTGCGCTGAGGCGCTGTTTGTTGTTGCGATTGCGTTTGCTGTTGCTGTCCAGAAATTTTATTTGTGGCCTTCTCTATTAAGTCAGTGATTTCATAAGCTAAAGCTGAGGGTGCCACATCGCTTGCAGTGATGGTTGATTATGCAAAGCAGTTTGTTGTTGCAATTGATTACTAATATTGTTGAATTTTCCCATCATACCGTTCGGTATATGTGAATGTGAAAGAATTTTTTTAACTTCGGTTTCATAAGAAATTTTTTTTTCATTGCCAGTGACTTTTATGTTTCCTGCTGTTTCATTTTCTACGACCGGCGTTGCTGAAGGTGCCTGATCTCAGATGGCCTGTTCCAACCGTTGACCAGCCGTTAAGGTTGTTATTGACATTTTTCTGTGCATATTGCCTTTGTTGAGTGGGCAGTGCCCGATTAGTTGGACTGGCAGTTACCGCCGTTGTTGTCGAATTAACTGTAATTGTTCTAACGTTATCGTTATGATTGTTATACTGCTGCAAAGGAGTGACGATATTAACATTACTATAAGTTGGCATCCGCTATAAGGTCGGCGATACTTGGGTACTGATCTCTGTTGGTACTTGCTATTGGTGTTTTGATGTCGCCCATGATGTTGTTATAATAACTTGCTGTTGAGGCAAGCTTGATTGTTGTTCCCAGATGGCTGCCGCGCCTGTCTGTTTTTTGCTGCCGGAGAGTCTTATCAGCACTCTTGTACCACCCGCTTTCCGACATCGGAATGTCGGATCGTTGGCCGTTAGGTAAGGGTCATGTGTCAACATTGGCCGCTATAGGGCTCGCAATTTGTTGGCCTGACCCTGGCGGTGGGTGAAGTCTTGTAATGGGCGTTGCCTAATCGAAATCGATCGAATCGCCTTCGGGCGAGTGTGGCTGGTCTCGCTATAGGCTCCGACTTCACCAGATGTGGATTGCAGTTCGAAGCGTGGTGCCGTTGGTTTCGCCGGGGATGACTGATCGTAGGCTCAGAAGATGCATTTCCATTCTTGCAAGTTTAATGTGGCAGGCGTTGCTTTCGGTGTGTTCGAGGCCTCTGTTTCGTATCGCCGCGTAGTGTCGTTTCCAAGATTTCTTTACTGGGAAGACTATTAACTTTCGGCGTGAAAGAATGCCGTTGCGTTTGTCTCGTTGTAGTGGGTCGATGTAAGGTCGTTCTGTTGAGTTGGTTGGGTAGAACTTGGTCTTTGCATTGCAGTGTACCTGTATGGTAGCATTACGCGTTTTGAGCATGGTGTATCTGCTAGATTGACGGACGTTACCCTTACAGTTCGCGAGACTGGTTCGTCTGGGGGTCCGTTTGGATCCCCTCGCTAGATATGGACTCCACGGTAATCTCCCTGTTGGCAGCAATTAATGGTTCGTACACCTCGTCGGACGCAGACCCAGCAGTTTAAGATATGTGGGTCCGGACAATTATATTGGCGGTGGCTGCTATGCCACATCGCCGGTACGCCGCCGCCATATTCATTCGCCTCTCTTGCGGGCTTGGGTCCGGCATCCGTGCCCCGTTGTTCGGTGGATCACGCAGCCGAGCGCCTGTCTGGGGTTCTCTATATGTTTCTCAGGGTGCATCGCTTGACACGTTTCCCGGCAGGATCGCCTCTAAATCGCTGGCGAGCTCCATTAATTCTGCCAAACGGGTAAAGTCACGACGCCGTATATACCACAGGTATTCAGATTGTGTGTTTATGTAAATCCGCTCTAAGTTTTGCTCCTCCGTCATTGTGATATGGCCCATCAAGCCTTGCAGGGTCAGCACGTAATCTTGGAATTTCTCTCTCGGTCGCTGGGTGTGTCGGCGAATGTCACCTTCGAGTCGGGTGAGGTGTCGCGGTGGCAGGAAGACCTTCATAAAGTCAGCCTGTAGTTCTAGCAGCGCTGTGACGACCCCGGGCTTGTGGTCCTGGTTTACGAATTATCTTGCTTGTGATGTCCAAGTCGAAATCCCCTAAGCAGACTTGGAGTTCATCTCGGCCCAGGAAGAAGATGAGACAGCTCCCGGATGCAGTTCGGTAATACGTGGGCTAGCTAAACTTAGTAATAATTGTTTTCGTTTTTTTCTCTTTTTTGTTGACTATCTTTTCGTCTTTCCTTCTCAAAAGCAATTTCTTTTTTTTCTTTTTTTTTTCCTTGAATGTTTTCTTTTTTCTTTCTCTTTGTTTATTTTTCTCCTTTTTCCCAATTTTCTTCTTTTTTTTGGCACTTACACATTTCAAAAGGTTAGTAGCTTAGCCGCCTATCTATTTTCTCTTATGATAATTTGTGTTTGTTGTTTTTGTTCTTTATGCGAACCACAAGAATTTATAAAAAATATTTTATCAATTTGAAATTTTCAAGACTGGTGATCTAGAATTATTTGTTTCTTACTATTCGTCACACCAAACGAATCTAAGTTAATAATAGATTGATTAAAACTTTACTAATGTTACGTGTGATTTCTTTTTTGGGATATTTTCAAATTTTGTTATATTTCGCTAATTAATTAAACTAATTAAATAAGAAGTAATTGAGTAAGATATATTGAATTTATTAAATGAATTTTTTTTATATTTAATTATTGGACCCAATTTTATTAAAGTGAACGTTGTTTAATTTGGTTTGTTATTGTAATGCATTTCTTATTTTCTGGTACAGTGCATGTTTTATGTTTTGGGAAGAATTCCCTATGAATCCTTCCCAAGAGTGACGGAGCGTTGTTGGTGATTCCCTAAGCTGCTCTGCTTCAGTACGCCAAGTCAAGCTGTCTCTTTATAAATGCCAATTAGGCTCGGCATGAGACAGTCCCTATATATTTTAGCTTAAGCGGATTGAACGCCTTATAAAAATTGAATTGCTTTGCAACAATTGAAATTCCTTATTTCTGTCAGTGGTATTTATACTTAATTCTGCAGGTATTTTAATGCTAACCTAATCAAAAATTATAATTTTCTTAATTGGGGCGCCCAAATCGTATTGCATTTCGTAATGCAATACTCAGCCAGTTGAAGTGCGACGTAATTTTTGTTTTTCTTTTGCACAAGAATTATGCTGAATTTGCACTTCAAAGTGGATGCATATAACGATGTGTGATCACACTACATTATATTACCATCGACTTTTGTGTATTTATCGAATTGATGTGCGCTTTACTTTAAGGATATTCGTCTCTAACTTGCAAGAAATTGTTACGACCAATATTTTTCCTAAATGCTATGACAAAGTTAATCTGATAATCAGAAGAAATTATAAAAATTTTGATACGCGTTGTAGAAAAATGACGAGATTGTAATAAGATTTGGAATAATGCAATTGGATAATTTTCAATTTGGTTAATTTTGAATATTTTCCTTTTATATTTGCTCTTTGAGATTTTGTAACTACAGGACTTGCTGTAACCTTGTTTTTATATAAGCAGAGCTTTTAAAGTAGTCTGCAGATTTCGAAGATGATCGAAATTTACTTTTAAGGGGAGTAAGTTCGATTATCCCTATAGTATAGAGGTGCGCAAAAGCTTTGGCCCCTAAGTAACTGTGTACTTGGACGTGTAAGCCATTCGCCCGTTACATTTCTTAGGATTTATAACCGAAAATTCTTTCAAAAGGAAATTATGAGACGTTGTGTTTTCAAAGTTATATTCTTTCCGAAGCATGTTGAAGCAACTTTTGACTAGGCATAAGACAATTTTATTTCAGTACGGCACTTAATGCTGATCTTTGTACATTACAATAGGATATTGTCTATTGATTGTGATGCAATAGCATACTATATTGTGTGGTCATAGATTCCACAATTTCAGTTTTTTATACAAACGCAAAATGTACTGTAGTTTTGTATATATATCCAAACTAGTAGAATATGATACTATATATGTAACATATAAATAGAAAATCAAGACAACTATTTTGAATATATTCTCTTTCGTGTAAATCGCTCCTTTTTTTTATTACCGAACATGTCTTTATTATTCATAATGTTCATAATTTATTTAATGTCATGCTAATTTAATTGCAGAATAAATACTAACAATGGCCAGTTTACTCATATTAGCTAAATTGTTTCCGAACGCATGACATCACTGTTCTACAACAACACATTGCGGCTTTCTTCTATGAAATCTGCTTTTGTTCGTTTTTTCATCAACATTAGCGTATTGTTTATTAAGTATGGCGCGTACATATGTAAGTGTATGCGTACGAAATGTCTATGCAATATAAGATTTAGTTCGTTTACCGTTACAAGTGTTCGCTCTATCTGCCCTTGGCCGAAATAACGAAATTATTTAATTGTAGCTCTAATACATAATCATTTAGTACAGTCAATAGTGACTTTTAATAAAGATACTTATGAAGAAAGTCTTTCATAGACGCTAACCTAAGAGAAATATAAAATAGGGGTAATTATAATAGTATTATAACATAAAAATATAGATTAATAGTAATGCAAAATAAACATAATATAAAGTCATAATATTATAGAAATATTAGCTATAGATTAATAATATAATATGATAGACAGGGTATGGATAAAAGGAAACCTATAATCCAATGTGATAATGTATTAGGAATATAATACGATGGTAATTGTTATTATAAATATGAAAATTATAATTTGCAGATTGATAATACGATAACATAATAAAGCGAATCCAATTACGACATTGATCTAACATGCAAAGGTATTAATAGTAATAACGGACAAATTTTTTTATTAATGGTAGCAAAGAAATACAAACGTCAACGTTTTGATGTGTGTCCTTAATGATATGTACAATGTCTTAATATTTATAGCTAGATTTGCATATGAATAGCCAATCTACATGCATTGAAATTATCGTAAACTAATCCCAACAGAAATGCTTAACTTCGGTTAGTTGTCATTAGGTAACCATTTCCACATAAGGTGTTTTCATATGTTTGGGTACCCGCTAGAAACATTGTTCCTATTAGAAAAATGAATTTATGATTTTTGCTATCAGAAGAAGATAGCAAAAATGAAGTGAACTTTTCTACAAAAGAATTAAAGATTCTTATTAGAATAGAGAGTATTTATGATTAATTCAATTTTAGATTATAAAATACGTTTAAAGTATCTTTTCTGTATAGAATACTTACATATATGTTCTCAATGGATTTGTGTTTACGAACGTTCCTACGGGAACAACTCATTAGATAAAAGCAATCGGCAGATTGTTGTCATTACGAGAACATGTAAGTGAAATAAATAGTAATTAAACTGGTTGTTGTCGGAGGGAATGAATAGGTTGTTGCCAGCAAAACGATTTCCGACTCTGCATGGCACAGAACAGTTGCTTTCGCATTTGATTATTTTTCAGATTTGGGCCCAAGCGTTCGCGAATTCCAAAGAAATGGTCACCAGAAAGAAATATGGCTCCAAACAAGAGGTGATTGTCAAAACTGGAGTGTATGTTGAGTGGTTGGACAAATCATTCTATAAGAAAGACGCAGAAATAATAGAGAAGCCTTGAATCAATATATAACCCACGAAGTAGATTATGTTAATGAATAAATTAAATTAAATATGCAGTAAAAAATGTTTGACTTTTGTGACCAAGGAAGATTTTACTATAGGCAGTCTGCCCGAAACTTGGATATCTAAACATTATGACGCAGAAATGCCACTTTAATGACAACCCAAAGACAAAATTTTTAAAATATATCACTACCAATATAAAATGTGCGTAGCAGAATATTGCGAGAATAAATATAAGGGTGATATTAGGAAACTATTTTTTGACAAAATTATGGAGGTATTGAAAAATTGCTTTACCCCAGCCAATTACTGGCGTTGACGTTAAGGCCTGTGAGGAACCAAAGTGGTCCCTTGTTTTGGCCTCACAGGTTCTCCATCTCGGAGGGGGGAGTGCTAGGCTAAGTTAGATTAAGAATTAGTATTAAGCAAAGGAGCGGACGGACGCCGGGAGATAGGGGAGCTCTAGTCAGAAGCAGATAGTTTTGATTGGGATATGGTAAGGTTGTTAAAAGGCAACCTTGACAGGAGCCGTAAAAGAACTGGCTCCAAATAGTCCGTCTCGAGGGACAGACTGGTGCAGTCGAGTATGGGAATCTGAACAAGGGGAAAGCAATTGGTTTAAGTTGAAGTGAAGTCTTACGTAAGTAGAGTTAGTTAATTTTAGTCTAAGGAAGGGTTAAGTCTGCGCAAAGGTTAAAGAAAAAGAAATTTTTTTGGAAATATAAGAAAAAAAAAAAACTAAAATCATAAAGTGAACGATCCATCATCGATACCAACAGACTCACTTAAAAGGCAAATCACTTGATATACGAAAGGAAAAGGGAAAGGTAAATCTGAATTAAAAAGTGAAATTCAAATAAAAATTATATACAAGAAAAATAAGGAAAAAAGAAAATTTTTGAAAAAAATCATAAATCATAAATTTGGAGAAAAAAATGAACCTTGAAACAAAATAAGCTGGAAAGATTGTTTGCATAACTCAGAAAAATCAAATAGATTATAAAAGAAATGAAACGAATTTATAAAATTTTTATTCACCACAGGCTCTAGTAAGCTCCTCTTACAATGACACATAACCATGTCCCATATGCAACATTTCTTCAACTTATTTATGAAACTTACCTCTCCATGTATTTCAATAAAACCATTTAAGATTTGGGAAAATTATATAACAACACACCCAGCAATTATCGTAAAATTTCTTCGGAAAATAAAATTCGCAAATAGAGAAAAAATATTGTTATCGCCAGAAAAATGGAAAATAAATTATAAATTTGCAAAAAAATGAACCTAGAAGAAACATAAGCTGAAAACATTGTTTATATAACTCAAGAAAACGAAATGGATTATAAAAGAAGTAAAATGCGAAGGTCGTGTACAAATTTTATTTACTACGCACTCTAGTAAGCTCCTGTTACAATGACACATAAACATGTAACATATGCAACATTTCTTCGACATATTTATGAAACTTACCTCTCCATATATTTCAATAAAACCATTTAAAATTTGGGAATTCATTAAATTGTGCCCTTACTGTGATACCTGGTAACAACACCATAGAAAAAAAATTCAAAAACCAACGCGTGTATCTTCGGGCGGTGAATACCTGTGCTATGACAAAATAAAGTATAGCAAAAGTTAGCCGAGACACCAGCAATTAGCATTTTTTTAGCGCGAGGGGCTCATAGGACGTGAGTGATCATAAGTAAAGTCACCCGAGACATCGAGTAGTAAATTTTCACAGCGCAAAGGGGCCATAGCGCTAGCACAAATTTGTACTCTACGTTTAGTTGACGCGCACAACAGGAAAGGTAAAAAAAAAAAATCCGAATGTTCATTAATTCAAAGATAAACACAAAAATCGATCGTAGTATGTTAAATGAAATGAAATGAAATGAAAAAAATTAATGAAATATAAAGAAAAATTGAAAATTTCACGTAAAAGGAGTCACATGAAACATTTTAAATTTTTAATTAATTTCATAAGCTACTAAAACTGAATAAGTAAAACATTTTTATTCTTACAGTAAAAGAGAGAAAAAAAGAACAAAAAAGAAAGAAGGTAAAAAGAGAAAAAAGGAAAAAGAATACAAAAAAAACCTTTCTCTCATTTTTATTATATGTCATGAGTCCATTATTTCTAGAAAATCTTTTTCCCTACAAATTTTGTCGAACCTAGCTATGGTTGTCTAATATTTTATTTTATATACTATTCCAACAAAAGATAAATCATTTAATAATAGTAGTTAAAGTGAAAAGAAACTCGAACCTTTGATTGATACTTTTTTGTCCTAATTCTTTTCTCATTCTCTCTTTGAACAAGTACTTCTTTGCTTTAAGTAACACTCTTATATTATCGCGATGGCGTATTCAGTTTTCCAAGTTCGGCTTTTCTCCATTAAATCCTTGAAAGACTTATTTTCCGAAACGTTTAAAGATATGCACTTAGCCGCAGGGAAACTAATTTACATACAATTATTAAAATAAATCACACTGGAATTTTGCTACACAATCTAAAATCCCTGCTTTAATAAAAATAAAATTTGAGGAAAAAGTATTATCTCGTTGTGGCAAACAGCTAAACATAACTATAGCGAAAACCAAGTTAAGAGTACTAAATGGTAAGGTCTACTAACCCCCTAGAAACTTGTACGGGCGAGAGAAACAAAATAAAGGTAAGTAAAGAACCAAACACTCAAAGTGCCCATAGGGAAACTACTAACCGTGTTTTAATCCCCTTGTCCTATTAAAATCCGTCCGTAAGCCGTGTCCGTTGCTATCATGACTTCAAGTTTACGCGTAACCTGGGTTAACTGCTTACGTCGAGACGAGATCCAAGCCTGCCTGGGGGAGTTCGACTTAGAGATGACAGGTACTGTGCCATATATGGGGAGGTGCTTGGTTTAATTCATCAATCAGGACCATAAGCTCGAGATTTTTGCACGCCTACGCCTACGTCAAGACTTCACTCATTTAGCCGAACTCATGGAGCTCGCCAGCGATTTGGAGGCGATCCCGACGGGCAACACGTCCCGCGAACCTCCCAGGGAAGCGTACGGAGAACTTCAGCCAGGCGCTTGGCGGCGCGATCCGCCGAACAACAGGGCGTGTGCACCGGATATAATGGTACAGGAGAGGCGAATAGATACAGCGACGGCGTGCGGACGATGTGCCCAGAACGAGCTCACCAGTATAATGGCCCGAACCCAAAGGACTTGCATTTCTGGATTTTTGATCGACGAGGAGTACGAACCTGCCCCACAAACAGTGATATCCCCCAGCCTAACGAATGCACGCTGTCCACAATATGCAACGCTACAAGATAGGTCCACTGTGAAACAAAGGCCAAGTCTCACCCATCGATGTCAACGAAACCACCCTACATCAACCCTCTGGGACGAAACCAAGGATATATCAAAGCTACGTCTTTCTTTTGCGCCGATAGTTAATACCGGTTATTCATTTCTCAGCGAAGCTGTCTTAGAAACCCCATTACCCAGCGAAACGAAGCAGAGTCCTCATATCCACCGAAATCTACGCCTGCCATGCAACGAAGCTCGCTAGGATATGCATGCATCATCTGTGCCTGACCCCAGTCGTCCTCAGCGAAGTCAACGGCACCATGTTCCAAACGCCAACCCACATCTGATACAGTGTCCCTAGCGGCCTACGAGACCAGCCACAGCGAACAAGTTAATCTGGTAGAGTCGGAATCTATAGCGGCTTACGAGAACAGCGACAGTGGTTAGGTTCAACGAGTGAAACAGGTAGAGTCGTGGTCCTCAGCGATCTAACTAACGATCGATTTCGAAGAGGCAACGCCCGTTACAAGTCTTCACCCACCGTCAGGGTCAGTTCAACAAACTGCGAGCCAGCCAACGCTCTAAGAGTGCTGATAGGACTTTAGGTCAACAAGAGGCAGACGCCACGCCCGATGGCACGGATTTACGCGTTGAGGACAACCGAATCAGCGCAATGATCATAATCGCGAGCCAACGGGGAGGGACTCGTACCGAGTGAACGTCCACCTAATCGAAAGAACAGTATTAGCGACTGACAGCGCGTTTACATGTCCTGTCCAACTCGGAGACCGGACAACATACCGTCGCCTTGTTGTCATGCCTGGGGCTACTGAAGCGTTGCTACTGAGGTATAACTTCCTGAAGGCATTAGTAGCCAGACTTCAATGTGAGAACAAAAAGGCATTGTTCCGATAGATCGGACATACAAGCCAAGTAACCACGGTCGAGCTTACAGCCGAGACGATACGGACCTCGGCGTGGAGTAAGAAAAATGCGTCCACCGAAACCCCGAAAACCACAACAAACAAAGAGAAGGTGACCTCGAGTGAGCGCCGAGGAAGAACAACGATGCTGAAGAATGATCAACCGTTCAAATTGCGGTATGCCACCCGAAACCTTGCCATGCAAACAGTGATTAACGCCGAGGTCAATAAGCTGATGGCCAATGACCAAATCGAACTCGCCAGGAGCCCCTACAGCTCACCGATGACCCTGACACGCAAGAAGAATTGAACGTGGCGCACGTGTATGGATTTTCGTCATTTAAACAACACATCCGTTACCACACCCGTTGCCAAATCCAAATCTAAATCGTCTTCGCGAAGCCTGATACATCAGTAGCCGACATTTCAAAGACGGCTTTTGGCAAATTCCCCCCGAGAGCACAAGCAAGGCATACAGTGCATTTACGGTGCCAGGACCAGGACTTCTCCAGTCGAAGGTCATGACAGCGTGATTGGCTCTGAGATGGAGCCACACGCATTTGCACACCTAGACGACATCATTTTTATTGGAAAGACGCTGACCGAGCACCTGGCCAACCTGTGAGAGGCACTTCGTCACCTACGGATCGCCAATCTACGGATCAACGTACGGATCCGAAGCCTTTCGCCTCGCAGGCGGACACCAGCGATAGTGGGTTACGAGCCGTTCTAACGCAACAGATCGACGGGGAAGAAAGCGTGATTGCGTATGCCAGCCGGCACCTGAATAGTACCGAGAGAAATTACACGGCTACAGAGAAGGAGTGCCTGGCGATAATCTTCGGCATCAGGAAGATGAGACCGTATCTAGAGGGTTACCACTTCAACGTCGTAACCGACCACCTTTGCTTGAAGTTGCTGAACTTCATGGACAACCCTACTCGTTGATTAGCTAGGTGGGCTTTGGAATTACAGCAGTACGACTTTCAAGTCCATTATCGGCGTGGAACGAGAAACGTGATGGCCGATGCGCTCTTACGGAAGCCACGAGAAGAGTTCAACTGTGTGGTGACATGCACCGAGTCATCTGTATCATGCCGATGGTTGAATAACAAGATTAAAGACATACTGGCCGAACCGCAGAAGTTCCCCGAAAATACAATCATAGATGGACGGCTATACCGCCATTTGTCGCGGAATAGTATGGAAACTGTGCGTGCCCACACCCAGGAGGGCTGAGATCCTGTAGGAGAATCATGACGAGCTCACAGCGGGGCACTGCAGCCGATATTCTCACGTGGGATGCGCCGAGACATTGCCCGTTACGTGCAAAACTGCTTGGGCTGCCAAATATACAAGCCGATCCAGCAGAAGCCAGCCGGAGAAATGTTCACGGCCCTGCCGAACGAGCCTTGATCAACAGTTCGCTCAGACTTCGTTGGACCACCACCACAAACGTAGGCGAGTTACACGATGCTCCTGGTGTTCATACACAAGTTCCTCAGATGGGTGGAACTAGTTCCGCTCAAACGAGCCATCGCTGCCGCACTGATAGACGCACAGAGCTGATCGTCAACAAATTGAGCACACCGGGAGAGATCGTCATTGATAATACCAAAGAAGCTGGCTTTATCGATAGTAAGGCAGTCGATTAAGAGATGTTTATTTGACAGAGTGTTCTGTTAATAAATTCGTAACACAATACATTATCCTCTCAAATTCGTACACTACCCACTGATTTCTATATATTGGCTGTTGAAAAGAAGAACTTTTGCAAAGCATAAAAGCAAGCAATATAAGTGTTTTATAAAAAAAAGTGAAGAACTGAAAAAGGAATAGTTTTGATTACTTGCT
>KK500027.1:0-25242 GCA_000688715.1 Glossina pallidipes
AAAAAATAAAAAAAAATAAAAAAAAATTTGCTATAAATTATGATGAGAATTAAAATTAAAAAATTTATTAGTTTAAAGGAAATATTGTTAAGGCTCTTGTTATTAATAATAGTAATAATAATAATAATAATAATAATAATAATAATATAATTTATTATACACATGAGATCACAGTATTAGAGATATAAGTATAATTTTTAATCTTTATTCATATAAGATAAGTGTTTCTTTTTTTATTTTTTTTTTTTATTTGTTCTTTTCTTAATAGCTTTTTATATAAATTAGTTATCGTGTGCGGTTTCTAAGTGTTATGATATAATCAATTTTATTATATATATATTTTGTTTAAATAAATTAAGCTTTTCTAAAGTTTAATTTCACATGGGACGACCACCACAAGATGAATTTGTTTTAAACAAATTAGTAAAGTTTTAGTTTGCTACATATAAATCATTATTTACATTTTATTTAATAATAATCGTTAATTGTTGTTTTATTTTTTTTTTTTTAATAATTGATTTTTAAAAGTTTCTTTTGCATATAAGTTTCTTTAAATTTTTTTTTGTTTTTTTTTTGTAACATTACGTCTTAAGAAAATTTTAAGGATTTTTCCATCGTTAAATTTTCTTTTGTTTAATTCAGCAAATTTTTTTTTTTCTTTAATAAATCTTACAACCTTAGATATAAATATTTACTTCAGTTATCGTTATTATTATTATTATTATTATTTGTTACTTTACGAAAATATATCATCTTTTATTTAAATGGCATCGTTATAGAATTCCTAGAGAACATTTACATGTTTAGAGTATTTTACGAATTAAAAACTTCTTGTTCTTTTTAATTTAAACTTTTACCTACACTGGTGATTAAATTTTTACTGAGATTTCAGTGAAAACGTCAGAATACGCTCTTTTTTGTTTTCCATGCTTCCTTTTTAATGTTTTATTTGCAGAATCATTATTAATTTTATTTAATTTTTTTTTTTTAATATATTTTTCTACTTGTAGACAACTGTCAGTTTCCGTCATTCACTTTATTCAATTTTATTATTATTATTGCAGCTATTATCGTCCGCTTTAAATTAACCATTAAAACTTGTTTAACATGGCGTCTTGTTTGACTTTTGTTGTTAATGTATATTTATATAGATGTGGAAAAAAGTTAACAAAAAAAAAAAAAAAAGAAAAAAAATGTTTATACGAAAACGATAAATTGTTTTTAGCTACCAACAATTTTTATACAAAAAGGTGGATTACTTTACTAGAAAAATGGGCGGAGTATGTAACAAATGAAACAATAACAGTTAGGCACATCGAAAACAAGTAGTTAGGTCGAACCTCTTTATATCCTACACCACGAGTGCGGAATGTGAGTTCTTGTAAGAAGTAAGAATGCAGATAAGAAATTCACTCTTCTTGGCCCGCATAAGCTGATCACTTTGGTATTCCTCGTCATGGAATAACTATTGCAGACATGTTTTGAGCCGGCAAAAGGTTTTTCGTTAACAGTATTACGTTAAAACTGTAACATAACATCACTGCACTGCCCCCGTAGGAGTCAATGCTTACGTCAAAGTTTACGCAGTGAGTAATTGTTGTTCGAAACTTTTACAAATAACTTGAACTATTTAGCACAGTGGCCAGAAGCCATTGTTCAAAGTAAACGGACTAAGTAATTAGCGCTGGCTTCGTGTTTAAATAAGCAGTTGCCAGAGGTCTTCTTAAGAAAGATATTGATTTCAGATCTTAACTTAACTCTTCCTGTCGTTGTGATGGTGGTTGGTTGACCTAAAGTCATTCTGTCCTCATATTCTGTGCTTGTGATGTGAATAGGATTTTTGGAACATTTCTGCATCGTTGTCTGTGGATTGAAATAGAATTTTTAACGAATCGTTTTCATTTTTTCCTATTAACTGAAATTTCAGCAATGGTGCAATCAACTCTGTTAGGTCTTTTTAACAACATCAATATTTTACTAACTACATAAAACTTCATAACTACATGTGTTTGTTGTATATAACTTTTCTTTTGTTTTCAATAAGAATGATTTATTGTCTTTAATTATGTTGTTGTGTTGTAAACTGCTTTATCTCTTTTTTTTTTTTATTTGCAATTTTGCTAGTCTTTAAGTTGTTGTACTTAAGTCCGGCTGTGTAAACTGATAAACCACTTTTATGCTTTAGCTCTTTCTTCTTCTTTTTTTTTCTGTCTATTGAGCTGTCAGGAACAATATAACCATATCTTGACTGTTTTCATGCTTTCCTTCGAATAAATCCAACTCGATATTTTCCTCATTTGCTTCTGTATTGGTAGAGGCATCTGTAGTTTGCGTTTGAATTGGTGGGTCGTCGATCCAACTATCCTCATCTGTTTCCTCTGTGCGCCACTCATCCAACTCTTCGAGATCCAAGTCATGTTGAAAAGAGAATTTACGTTTCTTCAGAGTTAATTCGGCTGTGGGCATAGTATCGAGCGGTGTGGTGGGTGATAGGGCGGAATGAGTGATAACAGGTAAATCGGGTTTTATGAGTGGCGGTAATGGTTTATGTCGCTGCCCTTGCCTTTCGCTACTTTTATATGATGCCAATGATGACATTTTAGCCTGTGCCTACAAACTAGTAGCACTTGATGTTACTATGGAAATGTCAGAGGAGTGAAGCATATGCTGATGATGCTGTTGCTGCTGATGATGATGGTGCTGCTGTTGCTGCTGTTGTTGTTGTTGCTGGTGGACAGCGGCGGCCGCTGCGGCAGCCTGAGCAGCCTGTTGTTGTTGTTGCTGTTGCTGTTGGCTAAGCTTGGACTCTTTTTTGATGCGTTGCTTTAGATGAACCTTAGCATGTCTTTTCTTTTCATCAGATCGAGCGAATTTTCGTCCGCATATATCGCAAGAGAACGGTTTTTCGCCAGTATGCGTGCGTATGTGGGTGGTTAAGTGATCCGAGCGACTGAAGGAGCGCATGCAAATGCGACATTGGAATGGTTTCTGGCCGGTATGTATACGTATATGGCGGGTTAATTCATCGGAACGTGAAAAGCGACGATCACAATTCTCTACAGGACAAGCGTAAGGTCGTTCGTGCACAGGCGTTTTGCTAGGCCGATTAGGATATTTGCGCGGTTTGACGGGGACTAGCTTTAATGGCATTGCACTCTGTTGATAGACTTGCGACAATATTTCGTGGCCCTTACTAGTGGAAGGTGAATATTCAGCCAGTTGTACTACCGTATAAGAGCTTTGGCCTCCTCCGCTCACTGCTGTTGCTGTGCTTTGCATGTGATGGGTGGGCGTTTGCGCAGGTTCGGCATAAGCTTCTTGTTTAGGTATGATTCCACCACCTAAAGCTGCGCTGGAAGAAGTTGAAGAAGGTCCTGGTAATACCAATGTGGTAGACTGAGTAGTATTACCATATTCAGCTGGAGAATCAAGCCATTGATATTTAGGTGTAGACACAGACATTTGTTGGCGATATTGCTGCAAGTCATGCGCTGTTTGAGATTGTTGCATATCGGCCAATGTCGAAAAACTGCTCGCGCTTGTATAACTAGGTGGAGCCGCTTGCTTGAGGATAATAGGAGAACAATCCATTTGCAATCCCAACAACTCAACGTGACGTCCGTCATCGTAGGCTGAACCAGACGATGCTGAATGCATATGTTGCGCTGAATTTGGTGAAGGTGTAGAGGTGGGAATGCTGCTTGCATGATGTTGTGCGGCATAATGAGCTTGAGTGGCTACGGCATTTTGTGGCCCGGGCCCCAGCAGGCTAAACATGGGCGGTTGAAAGAGAGTCTTGTCGGGGCTTGGCAAGTTCCAGCTGTTGCCTAAGCCTGCCGATGGAGGCGACATTTGACCGGGCATTATACTCAATGAGGGTGAATGCATTTGTGTGGATTGAGCATGTTGTTGTTGTTGATGTTGCTGTTGCTGTTGTTGTTGTTGTTGTTGTTGTACAATTCCAGATGAATTGATACCGCTCATCGCGGTGTTACCTGTGGTGGTGGTAAAAATGCCACGATATGATATTTTACCGCTACTACTACTATTTGCATGCTGTTGATGTTGTTGTTGTTGTTGTTGTTGTTGTTGTTGTTGTTGCTGATGTTGATGGTGTGATAAATGAGGTAATGGCTGGTGTTGTTGTTGTTGTTGTTGTTGTTGATGATGATGATGTTGGTGATGATGGTGGTGGTGGTGATGGTGGTGCGCATGTTGCTGTTGTTGCTGGTGTTGATAATGTTGTTGTTGTATATGATGATTGTGTTGCTGTTGTTGTTGTTGTTGCTGCAGGTGTAAGTGATTGCTTGACTGTATTTGGTTTTGTTGCTGTTGTAATTGATGCGCTTGTTGTTGTTGGTAGTGTTGTTGTTGATGATGGTGATGTTGGTGATGTTGATGTTGGTGTTGTTGCTGTTGTTGGTGATGCTGATGTTGTGTTGGTGATTGTTGTCCGCTAACATGCTGATTGTGGTGCTGTTGATGATGGTGATGATGTGTTGTTGTATGACTCTGTGTTGTTGTATTTGTATTATTTGTTGCTAATGTTGTGTTGCTGGTGGTTGTAATTTGACTTAGATGTTGTTGCTGTTGTTGTTGTTGTGTGGTAGTGGAGGTGGGGTACATAGTACAACTATTATTACTTGTCTCTTCCTTAACAATGGCCAAAGTGGGCGGAGTACTGCGTTCCTCTTTCAAAGGACTGCACAACACCGGACTGGCGGCCACTGTTTGCGGTTCCAATGATAAATCTTCAGATTCAATAGAACCTAGAAGATACAAAAAAACAAAAAGAAAATCCCGTAAAAATTAAAACAAATCTTACAAAGAAAAAATTGAGTACAATTGAAAGTTCAAGAAATAAAAAAATTTTAATTAAAAGGTGCAACGATTTTTTCTTTTAGTCAATCTACAAGATTCGATCTTTTCTCTTAACGTCATACTTTTCTGACTCCATTCGTAGTAATACATCAAGTGCTTTTGTGAGTTAAGTGACAAAAAAATTCTGCGAAGTTTGCCACCAAAGTGACAGCCTGCCAATGAAGCAAAAAAAAGTGAAATCAGTTAAAAAAAAGCGGGAGAGAATGCTTGACAAAAAACCGTCAAGTTGCTTGCAACAACTACAGTTGATGGTGTTTACGGTGGTGGTGGATTCGCAAACAGAAACAATTTTAAATTCTTAAGAAATCACATCACGGGAGGTCGGTCGTTTACAGCATACGATCAATTACGTTCTCAAGAACAAAAACCCAAGACATGAACAAACCAAACAAACGAAAAAACATTAACAGCAACAAACACTAAAACCAGAAGCATTCAAGTTGCAAGCTAGCGGCAAAAAATCGAGAACATAAACAATAAAGTGTCGGTTAAACTGATTTCAAATACGAGTGAATCGAAGTCTTTGAATATAGTTGACTCGGTTTGGCTGTGATCTTATTTAGATCTGCTTTTTTTCTGTTTTTTTCATCTTTTTTTTTTCAGAACTAAAGAATCACAGATACCTTCAATAGAGTCGCGAGAGCACTAAGCAGGATTGTTGATGTTCTTATAGTCAAGTGATTGAGTTACCGTGATGTTAATGTGAAATGACATCAATCTCAACTTTTTCCCCCTTCCTTTACGAGGAGCAGAAAGTCGTAGAATATTTGCAATGTTAATGGTCATTTGTCGGTTTGTTGCTGGTCTTCCAACTATTGATGATGACTTTATTTATAGGCTCATCATTCAGGTTTAGCTGTTTGTTTTATTGACACATTGCATCCAGCCGTCATTGGCAATGTCAACGTTAACGTAACACAACTTTATCACACGAACTTTTTTTGTTCTGCTTTGCTTTCATTGTTATTATTGCGGATTATATATTGTCTACAAATTACATAATGCCTGAGAACGAATGCAATACAAGAACTCAAACATACATAAATATACTGCACACTCGCTATGCATGATGATAAGGAATATAGAAAAAAAAAACTGTTGCAGTTAATTTACATTTAATACGAATTATAGGCGATGGGAATATGTTCAATATATTTTTTTTGCTTTTCTTTTTCTAAAATCTTAATCAATCGTGTTTTAAGTGGTTATTAAAGTAAATGATAAAAATAGTTTTAAAAACGTTTCAAACGTGTGAGTTGACGGACAACGGATTTCGGCTGTAGGAGGTTGTGTGAAAAGCTTTAAACGTCTGCCATAGATTATGTTCTTTATTCTCTTACGCACATGCGGCTTCATTTCACATCTACAAATTACATGCGCCATAGGCTTCCCCAACAGTAAATTCCAAGGAAGTTACATTCGATCGCTAGAAGACGGTTATTGCGGTTTTTTTCTTATCGCATACGCCACTTATGATAAAAGAAAATATCAAGTTTGTGCGGATGTATGCAACATCCCGAAAGACTTTAGATAGATCCTCCTCTTATTGTACCGGCTGATTCAGAATACCTTGCTGAAACGATTTAAGCTTGTCTGTCCCACTGTCTGTCTTGCGTTCGTATGTTCAACGGCTGCAATTTCTGAGATACTTGGATGGAATTCGATACATTGGCGTGTAGTGGCTCGAGGACGAACGCTATAGAAAATGATTCGAATCAGACCATGTTTTCGGTCGCTTTCCATATAAGCATTCATTTTGAAAAGTGGTGGAGCACATGTATTAAGCGAAGTGGCGTAGCATATTTAATAATGGGCCGAGGCTCAGCATAATACTTTTAATGTTTCTTACAAACACAAAATATTTGTAAATTCGGTTCGCTATTTTGCTAACTCAGTCTCATCGGTTTTTAAATATCAAAATTCAAGTGTAAATTTTCATTCTTTTTCATTATTTTTTTAATTTATACCAACAAAGCAATCAAACATGCAAACTATAATTCATTAATTAATCACTTATTAAACATTTCCGTTTAGAGTGTCAATGTTTCAAGTAAAGTTTTATCGTACAACCACATAGTAGAATACAAGTAAGTAGAAGAAATAATATCACAAGCATAAAAAAAATCATGATAATTAAATAATATTTAACATGAGAATTCCTTTAAATAAACAACGGCGTAAACATAGACGTACAAATGATGATTTAATGATATTGAAACTAAGCAAACGCAACACTAGCTAAACAAATTATACAACACCACTACACCATTAGCAATTCTTTTGATGCGGCATCATACAGCTACAGTTTGAATATTATATTTCACTCTCTATTCCAAGTTGTGATAAGTAATTGAATTAATGAACACAAAAAAAAAAAAACACATACCACATAAAAACACGAACGTATCACAATATCACACAACTCTATGGCGGATATCGCGATGTGTCATCGCGACAAAAAGAGGAAACTTGTATTCGATTACAGTTGAGTCCCTTGACGTACCCCTCGTGTGTTTTTTTTAATGAAATAAAAGAAAAATAGTAACAAAAACTGATCAGAAATTAATGAAAGGACTTTATATTAGGCAAAGGAAAAACTTCGTGACGTTTCTCACAAGAGACCGCTTTCGAGTCATGTCACCATGATCACAATACCCCTATTAGGTAATACCTAAGAAAGAGAACGAGTACAGTTCGCTTTTATCC
The DNA here is from genome assembly GCA_000688715.1 of Glossina pallidipes. NCBI lineage: Eukaryota > Metazoa > Arthropoda > Insecta > Diptera > Glossinidae > Glossina > Glossina pallidipes. The sequence goes on from KK500027.1 coordinate 7,588, forward strand.
TCACGAAGAAAATAAATTCCCACACCATAAAATGTCCAGTGAACGCGGCTGATCTTATCGGCTTTTTGTGATATCGGGCTTTTGGTGATAAATATTTATCGTATCTCTGTTGTAATTTACGACTAATGAGGTAAAATAACTAAAAAGCTCGAAAATTCGGAGATTATGTTGCACCTTAAATGTGCCTCTTGACTATTTTCAGCACCAACTTGCCCGCAAGAACTACCAAGCATTTCACCAGTTTTGAGACGGATAACTTTAATTTTGTGGCCATAAGTAGATTTACAACAAATGCTACACAGACGAAAAAACAGACAGACGGACATGCTTAAATCGATTTAGTATTTGGTGCTGAAAATCTGCGCACTCCATGGGGCCTTTGGAGCTTGCCTTTGGGCATTGCAAATACTGCGCCAAAATGGATACACCCCCGTTGTTCGCTGACGGGTATAACAAACCCCATTGTGACTTTTGTCAATTCAGTCGAGAGTAATATAATTGCGTCTTCATAGGCCTAAGTCTAGAATAGTTCTCCATGTTTATTGGTATGGTTACTGGTTCGATCATGATGACAATGCATCGCGGAACTATGAAAACGTCTGTGATGTTCGAAAGTTCGCTCGAAAGTAGCGCAGCGCTCTGGTCAATCATTCTTTGATAAATTCGACCACATTTTTTAACTCGTCCGGCAACTCCATTTCATGACGTCGCTGTGAAGTTAAACATTAAACCAAACGTTAGCCTAAAGTTGAATACAGCAACAAATTCGATACTTAGCTATCAGATAAATTAATCGTGAAAACTTTAATGAAACAAATTTCTATCTCCTTTCTGAAATGAAGTTTAGCCACATTTGAAAAAACTGATAACGGGTGATGAAAAGGGAAAGGTTACAATGTGACAATTTCGTGAGTATGTACAAACGCTGGCAAGGTCTATATTGAGATCAATTATGGGAGTTTTTTTTTTTTAAATATAACCATTCACTCAAGGTAAACCTTATCATCTTTATGGACTAACCACCAACTACAGCTACCACCAAGTATGCTCAAGCCGAACTGGAATTTGGACGTGATAACGCGGACTTCATCGTCACAACCGTTATCCACTCGGCTGTGCCGTGCCAAAGTTCGTGCTTAATAAGATTAACAGAGAATGGGATACCAGACCACATACGGCTTTAATGACGCGACGAAACTTGAGAGAGTTTGTTTTGGAAGCTTCCATGCATCCATACGATCTTGGAGCTGTACATTGCCCCTATATCTTTTGTGTCGTCCTACGCACACCCGTCTTAATGGTACAGAACTTCAACACAAGCCTGTAAAGTTCACTTAGTTCAATTTATCGTCCCAGCTATCCCAGAAATTTTACACTGACAACATAGTCGTTTCACCAGAAAAATAGGACTTAATTGGTCTATTGAAGTTAGTTTATAACATAGAAGGAATGTGTTTAAGATAACGCTGGAAAGTTGTCTTTTTCCCCAATTTCTAATCTCTTAGCAATAATCTAATTGAATTTAAGATGAACCACAAGAAGAAATTTTGAGAACGAAACACACAGACTGACGCGTAAAAACATTTGCAACAATATGTGTCGTTTGCAATAACATAAACTAAAGTATAATTAAATTAAATTAAACTGCTAGTAATTGTTCCTAATTATCGTTAAAGCTATATTTACTTCGTACATGTGTGTTATGTGTTTTTTTTTTTTAATTTTCGAAATTTCTTATATATTTTTCAAATAACGTTGAGTGAATTTATTTTTTTGATTTCTCATCTAATATGTGTTTTATGCTGAAAAATCACTAAAAATATAAAAACTCTTATATTTTATAAGCAATTTATGGCACGCACATACACACACACTCGCTTATTAGCACTTATTAACTTTTCAGCAAATAAGAAAAAGAGAAGAAGAAAAAAAAAAAAAAACGTTTTTGTTTTGCTTGGTAACGTTATTTATTTGTTTTATAAGACTTTGTCAGAGTGGTTTGCTCTCGTTTCAAATTATTTCGTTTTTTTTTTTTTCTTTTTTTCTATTTGAATATTTTGTACATATTGTATTTTTATTGTTTGTATTGTGACATTGATAAATCAGTTTTTAATCGTAGAATTTGGCAGACAAAAAGCTATAATTTACGAATTGCATAAAGAGAAGGACGGCAAGTCTTAAGAAGCACAGAAAATGACTTAATGCTCCCCTCAGAGGCCAATTTATGAATGCGTAAGTCTTGCAAGAACAATAAGACATAATAAGTTAAATAAATAATTTCTTAAAAGAAAAAATATACATCATTTACATGACAAATATTTACATGCATATACATATGTTTATTGCATACATATATAAATATATATATATATATACGGATATGTGTATGTGTATGTGTATAAGAAAAATTCATTAAAAATTCGGCATATTGCCATAAAATTACTAAATATATACAAGACACAAGTTCCATTACATTAGTCGGAGATATTAATTCTAATATGTTTGTCTGTACGTGTAGTGGTGACAGCTACAGAGTATTGATGGTAGTAGTATTGCTATAAGTGAAGGGGTTTCCACTTACACACATGTGCACATCATACAGTCACATCGTAAAATTTAAAATGCAATTTCGTGTTATGCTTATCTTCATAGAGATTTCCTTCAGTTCTTTTTTGCATATTTTATTGCTTTTTATCATTTATGGTTTATTTAAGTAAATATAATCCCAACAAGTGCAATTATATTACATATGTATGTATGCTAAGATAGACGGAGAGAGACAACGCCAAAGACATAGAGGGACCGAAAGACAGACATTTAAATGGGCTCGTGTAATTTTTAAGTATCTGCGTATGTAATTTTATTGCCTGGCTTCTATAAGTATGCCTGTCATTATAAATAATATGATAATAAAATAAAAAAAATATATAAATAAAAAATAAAAGGAAAACTTTTCTATTCCTTTCCTTCTCTTTTCTGTCAAATTAAAAAAAAATTATATAATTAATGTTTTCACTTATTGACGGAAAGAAAGAAACAAAAATGTATGTAATGTTAATAAAGTAAACAGGAAAGCTTCAAATGTCCCTCCTGCTTCGTTTATTGAATACTCATGACATCCATCAATTGCTCAGGTGTTGTAAGGTGTGCAGGCGAAAGAAATTTTCGTTATCTCTAACCCGTATTTACAGACTTTTGTTAACCGTTAGACTAAGATCTCCGTTTGCTTTTAATATTTTTATATTTCTAAAGGCTACGACTGCAACAATTTTATCGGACAGATTGCATTAACTTTATGGACTATTCAATGTAAGGATGATTCAGAACCGGTTTCTCTGTGAACATAAAGCACTTATATTTTTGGGTACATCTCAAGGGTTAAAATTGAAAACAGCTGTCAATGGCGGTGAGGGTTGTGAGAGTAAAGCAATTACAACAAAAATTTAACTAACAACACTAGTGAGCTTTTCTTATGTGAAATTCCTTATAACGTTTCGTATAACAAGTAAAAACTCTCCGGTTTGGCGTCTATCATGGAAGCACTGTTGATAGACCCATGATTTGTAAATAGGACCAATCTTTAAACGATACGCATCAAAATTTTATGACACCTTGATGGTTGCTGTCCGTTCGACTGAACGCCGATTTGCCTCTGGAGTGCAGTGATGATTCCACGTTCCTTCTAAATGCTTTCATGTTGCCTAAACAGCTCCAGAAGTGCTTCGAATGATCAACACGTTGCTGTCAAAAATGAGCAAACGCGGCTCCCCTTCGGACAGACCTTTCTCATGAGCAAATGCTCATGCAAAATACCAAATAGACTGTCTTCTGATATCTTTAAGGTTTCAACTGTCTCATGCAACATCACTTTCACGAGTTCTTATAAAACGACTTTGCGCGCTTCTTTTGTTTTCCGCAACAACTGTTGATTTTGGGCAACCAGCGCGTTCAGTCCATACGACTTCGTCTAGAATTAACAAATCACTCGCAAATTTATTATTTTACCAGACAAGAATCCCCACAACATGTTTCAAGCCAACGCGGATTGCGACCCATTACAAAACAATGTTTAACCAACATACGAAATTCAGATTCTTCCATTTTCACGTAACGTTTGGAGGTTGGTCCTATTAAAAAATCGTTGATCAGTTAACTGCATTGGCGTATATGTGTCAGATCGGAGAGCCATTGAGTGATGTGATATTTATTTTCTTGATTGGGTCAAAACAGTGCCCTCTGTTCGTGAAATTGGATAAATTTTATATTACGCAGCCACTTACATCCAGTTACAATTCTAGTGGTCTAACAAATGTGGTGACACCAAAACGCTCAAAGTAGAACTATTTATTATTAACACAGTGAGAGCCCGGAACGAAGCTATGGGGTAAGAGAGATAGAGAATGGGAACGCAGCCTTGGAGTTGCATATCCTATCTTTGCTTTTTTTAGCTTTTTTTGTTTTCTTAACTCACCTGTTATGGGCGGCGGTTCCACGACCGTTGATGGACCGAAAAAGGATGGTATGTCGCTGGATGTTGTGACTGGTGTATTCAGATCACCCGATTGAGCTTCAATGTGCGCTTGTTTAATATCTACACTGTCTGCTACTGAAGATACGCTGGCTCCTGCGATTGGACTGTGTTGGGTGGTATTTAATAAACTCAAATGTGAAGCGGAACTTCGACCACTGGTAGTAGTTGAAGAGCTACCACCGCCGCTGTTTACGCTGACGGCCGCACTAGCTATTGAGGGGCCAGCACCGTGCAAAGGCGGACTCTGCAAATGTTGTTGAGTTTCAGCAGCCACCGAAATGCTGCCCAACCGCGTCGTTTGCGAACGTAAGGAATTTAAAATGGAGTTACTGCTGATGGCTGAAGAAGAAGCGGCGTTTGGACTTGATGCGGCACCCGCCGATGACGATGAAGATGAAAGTGTAGCGGCCGGATTCGAAGACAAATTGTAATGTAACAATGTTTGTGAGCTTAAATGGCTGCCACCGAAATTTGAAGGATTGCTGAGGTAGGGAGCAGCCGAAGTCACCGCTGTTGAGGGACTTGTAGGTGCGGTCGTCTTAAATAGACATGTATCGAAACTTAAAACATTAAAGTGCGCCGCTGCAGCCGATTCGGTTAGCAGGAATGTGTGATGCGATGGCGCCACCAGGGTTTCAAGCCCTTCCATGATCATGGCCGCTGATGGGGTTCCAGGGGCTACGCCACCTTAAAAGAAACAATAATGGGAAAAGTGTCTCATTACAAACTGTTTTCTTTATTTATTTATTTTCAATTTAGTTTAATTGCTTTGCTTGGAGAAAAATATTGCATAACACGACTCTGAAATTGAACAACTTATGTGCATGTGTTTGTAAACTGACAATTTAAACATAAAGATCACAAACCTATTGTACACCCACACACATACAAGAGCACTAAATGTGACAGCTGTCATTGAGAATCGTAAACAATTAAATTAAAATCGATTAAATGTTTTAAAAAAATTCTTTTTATTACCAATTTTTTTTTTTCTTTAAAGTTCAACTAGACACACCACACGACTGATAAACAACACATTAATAATGATGAAGACCACGATGATCATGATGATGTGATGGTGGTGATACTGGTCGGTGGTCAGTAAGCGGGAAAAAATTATCAAGCCAAAGTTCTCATAACATAAAGTAACATACACTACTGACACAGTTTGTGTTTTGGTTGCCGTTGGTTGTGGTTCAATTGAAAATCGAATAATATTTCGACAAATAGTTTTCGGCTGGTGGGAAAAATTTTTATTTGACACGGAATATGTGTGTTGGTATACTTAGAGATCTTTTTCGAGAAAACTAAATTTTTATATTTTCCTATATATATATATATATATATATATATACATATGTATATATATATATAAATTTTATATATATTCTTTTTTTGCCTGTAAAACTTTTACGAACACTCATTAAAATTTGTACACGAAATATTTCGCAAATAATTTTTAACGCTTATGCTAAACATTTGTTAAGCAATTAATTGAATTCTTCTGTATACATATATATTTCAGAAAGATATGTGTGCATGTGTACGCTCCTCGTATGTGCCAGTATTCAAATTCACAAGAGTTGAATCTAGTTTCACCTTTGCTGCTAGTTTTCGTGAAAAAGAGAGAAATAGATGACATAAGAAGCTCAGCCTCGCAATGATGATCGTCTTTGACTTATTCATAATCGTAAACGTCGTCTACATAGCTTTATGTGTATCTGTACACTCGTTTCTGTATGTAAGTATATCTTAATGCTAATGTTATGCTTACGCTTTAATGAATTTTACGCTACGTTTATTAGACACGAGCCTGTGGTCTTTGTCTGCGCCATTAAGAAAAAAAAATTCATATCTTAACAGCGCCAACACTCTGCTAAAGCAAGCATAACAAATATCAAAAAGACATTATCTTTAGCTTTAAGATCTGTTCAAATATTTTTGCGTACACATATACATACATATCACGATAGACTCTTCATTCCATGCCCTTAACCACTTAGTCTCTATTATATTATCGTCACTCAACTCTTTACCCTCATAACGCTTGTAAAATATGAAGAGTGTGAGTTTTCAATAAAAAATAAAAGTAACCCGAACGCAACACTCGACTGTATTAAATTCGACTTTGTCTCTATTATGCCCTCTTTCGCAGTACACTTTTAAAGAAAGTGTTCGAATGTTGTTTTTCGTTTTGCTGATTTCTTTCACAGCACTTCAAGTACGTTTAATGATAGCATCTAAGAGTTAAAGTTGCTACCGTTTAATTAATTGTCGTTCTAAATAATCGCTTCTTTCGATTTCACTAGAATTGTTTGGTTGGAAATATGGCATTTAAAACCAAGCTGGAATGAGATCAAATGTCTTGAACGTGTGCGAAGAATTTTCCATAAGGAAAGAAAGCATAAATTTTCATAGCCTTACTAGCGTGCTCATTGTTGCTCTTCAAGTTGTTTGTATTTATGTATGAGCAACCATTCAGGGAATGTCCGCGATACGCGCACGATGATGGTCGGAAAGGATTGTAGGTAGAGAAGGATGGAAGGAAACAATAGCGTTTGCGTACGTGTGAGATTTAAATGAGGAAATATCAGGCACGGCGGGAAACGTGCCTGCTAGTAGCTTGCCCCGAAGGCGTGCAGTGCGATTAAGGAAGGACGAGCCGTGGCAATGTGTCGTGCGATATACAGGCAATTGCATGTCGAGTGGGTGCAGGAAAACCCTACAATTCTTTTAAAGGAGAGGTGGACAAATCCCTTTTATGCCTGCAAAATGCTACTATAGCATAGCTTAGCTCTAAATAACTCTTTAACAAATCTTACTAAAGAATATCGTGTGGGCAGAAGAAAGGGTTTTGAAATTATTCGTTAAGTGATTACCGAAACGTAGAAAATGATCGTTACACGGACGAATCGGTTTAAACGGATTAATAACACTGCGAACAAAAGGCGATGTGAATTTTTCGTACAAATTTCGTGGGTACTATGAAATCCTAATGCTTTCTCTCTTTTGTGGGTTGGTAACAGTATCTTTCACTGCTTAGGCAGAGTTGCATGTCGATGTATCCAGTTGCTGCAAAGTTGCGTCTGCTTTTGCAAACGTGCAAAACTGAGTTTTTCGAATTTTACTACGTGTGCGAAGTAATGATATCTACTTATCAGGATCTCCTATAAAACGCATCATTATGGAAGATGGGCATATGACCTATCGGGCGAATATAGTGCAAAAGATTGAAAAATCGCTTCAGAATCATTCAAACATCAAGATAAAATTGGCGGTTTTTTCGGTTAACGCGATGCTGTGCATGGCGAATTTTTTCCATCAGGTGAAACAGTTGCAGGGAAATGTTACATGAATGTTATGAACGCGATGAAATTGATTTGCAAAATTAAATAAAGATTTTTCGTTTTATAAAAAAATTCATCTTACTTTCGGATCGGATTAATCAAATGCCATACCTCGTAGGGCAAAACCTAATAAATCGAACGGCTGAGAATACGTATCGTCTCCTTCCCTGCAATTCAGATTTTACGAGTTCTCAACGAATGTGCTTTCCTGGACTGAGGGACTGATAAAGGTTGTTATAGTGCGTTATAAAAGCTCCAATTTTTGGACGAGGGGCTTGACAATGCTGATAAAGGTTTTATGTTATATGTGCGTTCGGAATCTTTTAAGTAAAGAAATTGTACAGTGATAATTACGCTCATGGCTTCTTCAAAAAAATATTTTGTTAAATTTATTTATAAATTGTTTAAAATATTTTTGAAATTTTCGGATAAAAATCGCGTATATAGGAAAGAAAATCTGTTTAAATATGTGAACATCTATTTTTGAATTTTTTACTCACACACATCCATCTTATATCAGAAAATACAAAATTCAACACACATATATAAATAATATTTATATGCAAATATTTATAAAATTTATAATTATTTGCTTAAATAAATATTCATTCATAACAAAACGAAAAAAAAAATTAAAATGAATATAAAAAACCAAAACGGTTCGACAAGCCTATAAAAGTATTAATTTATGTAAATCTCCGTCAAAAGAAACCATTAACGTTCTAAAGTTAACACAAAAAATATTTAAAGAACAAAAACATGACACGTAAGCTGTCAAAGCAACAAAAAATTCATTCATAAGTTTCCTTTTCCTTTTACTTGATATATGCTGGTAGTTTATTAAAAAAGAAAGAGAAGAACAAAAAAACCAAAAATCAAGTTTACAAACTTTACCCAATTTAAAGAAGGATAGCATGGAACGAAAGACGAACGAAGCCCAAGTAAATCCATATATCGAAAAATAATAATCAAACAATGAACGATGGATGGATGGCTTTTTTTACTTATCATTCTCTTTTTCCAAAAACAAGAAAATGCAGAAAATGCTTGGAAACTACACGTTAAGGAAGAATTTCGGGTACTTGCAGTTTTTGCTTAAGGCACGCGTGCGGTCTACATACGTGTTAGTATATATTAATATATATTCTGGGAACAAATTTAAAACTTTTAAGCTGATTCGAGCTCATATCGAAAGTCCTCAAAACAGTAAGTTTTTTCCTTGGAGACTAATGGCACTTATATCTCCGAAGATTTGGAACCGAGCTCATTTACTTTTACACGGTCTCCGTGGGGGTAATGCCGGCAATAGCGAAAAACATCATCCTCGATTTTCCGCCCGCACTTTATTGTTTATTGTTCATGACAGTTTCGATAACTTCGAGTTTGGCCTAAAAATGGACTTCGGAAAGAATGGCACTCCATCCATCTCACTTTGGGGCTCGAAGACAGGCTTGTAAAAAATTTCAAATTGGTTCTAAAACGTTTTGCAAAATCTTTGCCAATTTCGCAAACAACATGTTTGTAAAAGTGTACCGCTGATCTTTGAGGGTGACTGAGAAAACGTTATTAACGACGCTGTGTTGTTTTAAAGGCAATTGACACTCCTTTATATTGCGGTGGTGTAAGAATAAAATTTTTTCTCTTTTTTTTTTGCTTGAATGTCTTGGCAGACAAAACTTGTTTTCTTCCGAATTAACTTGTCTATAAAATTCTGCATTGTGATGTTAGAACATAGCATCTGTGTATGCTCGCGCGCGCGCGTGTGTGTATATGTGTGTGGTTTTAATAAAGTCTAAAAACTTATGTATAAGTTTATAAGCTTATGATGGCATGTAAATATGTAAATTTGAATGTCTCTGGATTCGTTTTATTATATTTACATACATAGGTGTACAAATAATTAATGAAGATTTTGTAATAAAAACAAAAATGATCCCTTTGGAGAGGGCTCTCACTCCCTAGCGGGAAAGGTTCGCCGCGAATTGTAAGCTTCCTTGTCTCAAACAACCGTTGCAGCTGTAACTCCTTAAGTCGTGTTCTTCTCTCCAACTATCCGTTCCATTTTAGTTCTTCATCGCAGTGCTTTGTGTTCTAATCTCTGGAGTGAATTAACATTCTCTACATCCTCTTTTACGTACGCCTACCCAAGTGCAGTAACTCCTTGAGAAATCGGATGCCTTTTAGTCTAACAACAACTTCACCAAGAGGGCAATGTGAGAGAACGGCATATACGTCAAGATATTGCTATCGATGTCGAAGAAATTCTTAATTATTTGTTTGTACACCTGATGTACATCTCTCCATGTACAGAAACTTTTCACCATATGGAGAAAAGAAAAAAGAAGAGAAAATATTTCTTTCTTAATAACTATGATATAACTTGGCGTTTATCTTTCCGTTTTTCCATAAACTTTATTATTGTGCTTGAAAGTTCAGAAAGGGTTCACGCAAGAGAATAAACTTTTTATACTTGACTTTCTCTCATTACAATACCTTTCATGTCTTTCTTATGAATTTACAAATACTTCTCTTGGAATCCTTCTTCTTTGAATATGTATTATATAGCGAGAAGCATTTCAAGAAATATATTGTTCTTCACATGCGGCCGCAGAGATATCTATAAAAAAGATTAAATTGCCGCAGTGCGTTTTTTCGCCTTTCGCTTTTCGCTTAACGTTCTTAATTGACTTTTTATATTTTGTAATTTAAATTGATTTTATTCTCGATAACAAAGTGGTTAGAAATACAGGAAAACGAGCGTGTGGTTATAATAGCAGCGTTGTTGTTATTCAAGCAGTTTAGCATCTGAGTACGAGTCTTTTCACACTAAATTACATCTTCACTACCGTATGCTAACAGTCAATCGATTTTATGAATTATGAGTCTAGGTGAGGTGCTTACAGCTCTCTTTTAGCGAGACATGTTCTTGTTTGCTGCTGACATTTACTTTTAAGCCTGTTCCGGATCGCTATGTAGTTTTGAGTTTTTGTGAATAAAAGTTTGTTTTACCAAAGACTACTTAAGCAAAGATGATAACGTTCTAGAAGCAGCTGAAGTAGAAATAAGAAAAACGTTTAGTAAGCACAACGTCTTTGAGGCAAATCTTCTTGAATAGTTGCCATCACAACTTAGACATGACTTCAGCGCATTCTTCCTTCGCCCTTCATGACGTATCCAAAAGAAACTTTGAATTTTTGATCCTTTGAATCAGTGACATAGCCCACCGATTGCGCGCACCATAGGCTGGGATTACCTCCCTATTTCTATGTGAATTTCCTTCACCTCATCCACAATTCGTTTGTTGTGGTGGTAAGAGTTGATGCACAAGTGAGTTTCATGGTCAGTGGGCAACGGTTAGAGAAACAATAAATAAAACCGTTTTGGGGAAAAAACATAAACTTGAACATCTTTTCAGGGGCTGCCGCATAGCTGGACAGATAACTACCAAGTCGGTGTTCGCTCGCGAGCTTACACTTACGTGCGATTACACTTGGCCATAGCCGATATGAGAAAAGAAAAAAAAAAACAACGAGAGTGTAGGAACCTTCCCTTACTCATTTACACGCTGATAAGCAGGTATGTGTTTCGCTAGTGATTGTAAAAAATACTCTCTTTCTATATATTCTCTGCTCAACACTTTCATTTTGCACTGATTTGCATTTCAGATGAGGCTCTTCAACCGGTTTTTTCAATTCATATAAAATTAATTTAAAACAATTAAGCACATTAATCATAAATTTTTATTTCTAATCTGTTACGGTTTATGAAAAGTCAGTCGTACTTGGCTTAGAACGAATGATTTGATATTTACAACTTGTTTCCTCAAACTTAAAGCTTAAACTAGGTATGTTATCTAAAATATATAGCACTTCCCCGAAGCTTACAAGCTAAGTGAGCGTAAGCATTGACAATAATATGCGTACTCTAACGACTTGTGTGCTGAAGATAGTACCAGCAAAAGTCCGTCAATCGCACATTTTAAGGCTTTCGTGAATTCTTCGAATTTATGATTTATTCCGACATTAGAAAGGCTGCAGACGTGTGTTTAACTCAATAACGGAAACTGTACAAATGTTTTCATCATACATGCGCTCATTACCACTCACTTATTGAAATATTTGTTCTTTATTGAATAAAGTTTTATTCGGTACAGTTGTTGTTATTATTTTTATTCGTTTCATTATTTCGTCTTTTCCTATATCTCTCTACCATATTATTATAATTGTTTTTATTGAAACTACTTAACGGCTCCATATACACTCTATAAAAAAGAATAAAGGAAAAAAAAAATGGTGTTGTATGTAAAGCTGCTAAGTGCCTTTTGTGTGTCTTTTTGTCTCTCTATGCAGATATTATCAAAACACTTCTCGTCTTAATGAGGTGTTTTTTATATCCACTACGGCAACGCAAAGATATACTAATTTCATTATTACGTTTGTAACATGCTTCATCCCCCTTCAAGATGCTAAAGATTCTGGCTGCATGGAGAAACCATCATTATCTTAACATTGTTCAGAATTCTTCTTCAATCTTCGAAAATATTTTCGACAATAGAGTCTAGCGTGGAATAGACCAGCACAAGTGTGTGCGATGCCGTTATGTATGTTATTATTCCACATAAACTCACAACTAAGAGAAAACGAGCAGACACTCGATCGTACTCTTGGTTTGGGAGAAAGGTATTCAAGATTCGCCCTGAGGTGTCCGCGGTTTTCTTATATCTTTTTTATTTGTGTTTTGCTACATATTCAGTCTGTTGTTATGGTAACTACAGCAAGAGATTGATATTTTTATTACTGTTATTTTTTTCATAAATAAATCAAGTCGTGTATATGAAAATAAACGAAGGAATAAAATAATAAGCAATGTAGCTGCTTTCCGTCAAGGTGTTTCATATTCACTATCTACTTTTACGGACGTCATGTTTAGTTTGGCATTTCGTCTGTTCGTAAAATATATAAAATTTTACTTGAATGTAAGGGATAAGCGGAAACTTTTAGAGAGACAAAACGAGCGAGTTTACCGCTGCAATCACTGTAGAAAGTGATGGGAATCCAAAGGTCGTTCTAGTCGCATAGATAGATAATATCTTGTTAGGTATGCACTATGAACTTGAAATAATTATTTAAAAAGCATCAGTTAGTTCACTCCGCAATATTTGAAAGATTTATGCTTTTAGTGAAAATTAATGATGAACATAGTCATTAAGACAGATATTTAACAAGCATTTGAAATTTGCACTGAATAGTTGATTATTCAATAGATTGTTATCATTATTATGTCCCTCTCCAACTACTACGTACTTAATCATTAAACATCTTTACGTCGGCAGTTTATTTTCATTTACTCCATTGATATGAATTTCTCGTAAGCACACTATAATCGGGCATAATTCCTTACATCCTTACGGAAAAGTTCAACTTTTCTAGTTTAGGGCATTGCCACACTTTGACTGACCCCGTGAGTTATCATTCGCATACAAACTTTCATGGTTCATTGGATGCTGACGCTTACTGGGCGTCTTTAGTTTGCTTTCCATTTTTGAATTTGTTACGTAATCTGTTGCATATTCACTTATAGGATTTCTCTGTGTTCCTTAGATTTCAAATCTTCCTTTATGGCTTTTGTCAGCTCATCATCTATTGTGTAACAAATGTAATTAGATGAGACAACTCTTCTTGATAAGGCAAAGAGGAAGTAACGTCAGTGGAAAACTGTTGAATATTTGCACCTAACACGCTATAGAGTACACTAATTAAATAAAATCTTTCTGAAGACAGTGGCTACAAATGTCTCAAGGATTACTAGTGCTTTAATTTAATTCACCATTACTACCCCATTGACGCTGCTGCTACTGCTGCTGCCTTCTCCGTTACTCGTACTACTAATGCAAACACAACTATTTTTTTTTCTTACATTGGTGCTATCAGTAGTCCTGTTAGCGGTATCAATTTGGGCTACGAGTATTATTTGGAGTGAGTTCATCTCTGCTATTATCATCATCGTTATCAACAGCAACTGCTGCTCCTATTAAACCTCATAGCAATGTTGCTGTTTCTACCTATGTCGTTACTAGCTACCGGCACCATTCACCACTCTTGTCATTCTGCATACTGCTGCTGGAACCTGCTGCTGCTCAAAAATAATGGCACAACTTTTTTAGTACCATTTCGTTTCAAAGTTGCTACAATGTCCTCCTCAGAATTTTGCGGTTTTACGGGCAGGGCAGCTTATAAAGAGCGATATGTTTGGCTTTATAAGCGATTATCCTTTGCTTTGATCTAAATTGATACACTTTTATAGTTCACCTCAAATTTCGTTTCTTTTTTAATTCTAACACTACGTGATATTTATTACAAGAAGAAGAAGAGAAAAAAAATTAAAAAAAAATCATATTTTTGTTTGCTCTTTTTGCTACTGTTGCCATTTTTCTTTCTTTATTTCTAATTCACTTAATATGCTTTCATTAATTTTAATAGTTTTCATGGTGTTTTGTGTACGAATGTGTGTATGTATATGTGTATGCGTATGTGTATGTGTGTGTTTGTGTGTGCGATTGTCATTGTGGATGGCCGTACAATACTGAGTTTTTGCTGTTGCTGCTGTTAAGCTCAAGTGGGGTGTGACTGACGTTGACACACTGTCTATCTTAACAACTCGTACATAACGGCGGTGTGTTGTTTCTTTGATTTGATTTGATGATATATGTATGCGAGTTTTATTGCGTTATATAAACTCTTTTGACCGTCTTAATAAAAAATGATCGTCTGATACTTTTTGGCTAAAGAGAAAAAATCAAAAAAAAATTTATTTTTTATCTTTTGTATGTTTTTTCTTTTTTTTTTTTTTTTTGAAAAGTTTTGTTCTATGCTTCAGAACGTGCGTTGTTGCTATTATTTTCTATCTGTTGAATCATCATGGATCATAAAGTCAGACAACATTAGTGAAAAAATAAACAGAATAAAGCAGAATTTTGTGTTTATGGTTATGCCGTATGACAAACAAATGGCCTAAATTATAGTGATTAAGACCGAAAAAAATGGTTTTGTGAAAAAGAAAACGAATGAAAAACAAGAGAAAACATGAATTATTAATAAGCGTGTAATTACTGATAATATGTTGCTGCTGTTTTTCTTAATTTATCAGCGGCACAATAAGATTTAATATTTTGTTGCAGACTATTTTGCGGTGCGCTCTAGAGGAGCAAAAATTCGCTTAAAAAATGAATTTTTAATTTTGTATTAGAGGATCAGTAAGTAAACAAAGGCTGAACAACAAATTAAACAAATTTTTAAAATCTTACTAATTAGCATCAACTAAGCTGCTTATGTAGAAATCTAAGCCATTACCATAGGTCTGCACCATAAAACCTTAGTGGCCAAGTGAAAGTGGAGATACTCTCTCCGCCTTCACACATTCGCGGCTTTTTACAAAAATTTCATGTTGCCCTCCGTACAGACAAATGTGTTGATTTTTCCTTGACTCTCACTGGACTTAATCTTGCGGCGATGCTTTGTAATATCTTTTCAATATTTACCAAAATAATTAAAAAGTAGTAATAAATAAATAAAATATTATCGAAAAGCTGTGCCTTTTATATTCAACAAAAGCCTTTCATTGTGACTTTCAATGATGTAGGCTTTCCATAGCGAACAAAATGCAAAGCACGCCACATAGTCTTTTGGTTTATTTCTGAAATTGTTTTTAACACCTTTGAAAAAATGCATTTCGGTACGAAGGTGTATCGCAAAGTTGATTAGTTTTACGGCCTTATCCAGAAGAGTTATTGTCAAGGGATTTACTTGATTAATTAGTCTGCAAAGAGATTTTGATGAAATGCCTTTAACTCGGTTATTGATGAATGGAAAATCCAGGTCATACGGCGGAGCATTAGTAATAAGACAGAGGATTGCAGATTAATATTTTCAATATTAGTGCTACTGGCTACCCCCCTTAAGTGGCGACAGTATGCCGTATGCCGTAAGTCCAAATATGTTGGAGGATACTCGTGAATAGAATGCATTTGTTTCTTGGACCAAGTTGAGATTCTGGGCGAGTAAGTCAATAGAGCATTCTCGGTGTTGTTCTCCGTGTTAATCTTTGGTCAATACGTACACCAAGATATTGTACACAGTTATAGATAGGGATATTATTGCCATTCAAAATAGTGAAGTACAAGAAGCCTTTTTTAACGTAAAGGTAGTATGTGTAGATTTTTTTTTTAGTTTTTGAAATTTATTTGCCGTCATAAAGATAATTTTATCTGCATATTTGAATTATAGTCGATAATAATATCGAATATGGCGATAATGCCATTGTGATTGAAGTTAACATTTATGATCTGCAGTTTGACTGATTGACTTGCGTCTATCACTTGCTGTTATTATAGAACCACTGGTATAGGTCAATACATTTACAGCATAACATGCAGATGCCGTCACTATTGACGAAGCGTTATGATTTTCAGATATTACCAACCTTCAAAAGAAACGTGTCAAAATCCCATGGCAATCCGAGCACTACGGGTAAGCACAAAGAGGTCATGTTTATATTTTCTGGTCTGGAGGAGAAATGTCTACGGAAATTTTTATATTATCTATATTTTAATATAGTTACGTACATGTGAAGCTCACAAAATTAAATTCTCGGCGGGGTCTGAAAAGATAAGTTTGGCCTCATTATGTCCATCCTAAGCCTAACTTAGTTGATCCTAAGCTTGATAGTTGTGCATGTTCCCTTCCAATTTTGATTTCTATACCTTTCATATTTGTTATGTATACGTTTCCTTCGTGTGCGGGAAAATACAGAGAAGCTTGGTAACTTTTCATCCTTCATCCTTTTTAATGTTGGAGTAAATTAAAAAAACAGTTATTTGAAATTTTTCTTCTTTCGATGAAAAAAAGATATAATAACAGCGTACTTTTCTCACTCAATATAGAATCCGCAGTAGAAATGCATGCAAATGATACCAAGTTTTTGCTTTAGGGATAGAAACACTCGTACTAACCGTGAGGTCAAAAACCTTTGTTATTTAAGAAAGGGACAAAATATACATAAAAGAAGTGCGTTATTGATTGATGAGTTGTTATACATATATATATTCTTTTTTGATGCGACCAATCACTCAGGGGTGTCACCTATTCGCTTAACGTAGTGATGGTCAGAAAGAAGTGAGGAAATAGAAAGAAAGGGGAAGTAGGGAGATGGTGGTCGCAGCTTAAGGGAGTGTTATGCCGAATGAGCACTCACTATAATTAAGATTAAAGTGAAGTCTACCGCACTGAGATTTAAACCCGCGAACACTGACGTCACAGTCACAATTCTTACCTCCACGGTTACTCATGTGAAAGCAAAGATCTTCATTTACATTTAGGACAAAAACGTAGGGAGACAAAAGACGAAATATTCGAAATCTTCTCCTGTTGTTTGGGCAGCAAACACAAATTTTGTCACCCAAGAAGACAAAAATTCGTGAGGTACAAAGTGAAGACAAGTTGAAAATACCGCTTCCCTGTGAATTTTACATCGTTTTCGACCGCATATTATATGGAGTGCGCAAAAAGAGAACTAACGTTTCAGAAGGCTATTAAGTATATAAGCAAATTATATTCGGACTGAATTCGAATTTTGCATACCCATCACCATTTATTTGCTACTCGTACCATATCCTACTTTGCGATCATAAGAGCGTCACCCGATACGGATGGACAGACATAGCTACATCGATACAGAATTTCATGCTGATAAACAATATCTAGTCTTTATAGGTTCTCTACA
>KK500027.1:32653-89255 GCA_000688715.1 Glossina pallidipes
TTTTTTTTTTTTTTTTTTTTTTTTTTTTTCACACAAAAAAACCGATAAGAAGGAAAATTTTATATTTTTTCACATATGCGATAAAAACGAAATGTTTGTTAATTCCCAGTTGCGTCCGAGGAAGGAGGCAGAAAGCAAAAAAAAATCGATAAAATACGTATAAGTTAAAAACTTATCTTTTACATATCCATGTATACTTATAGGTTGTAGTAATAAGTATATGTGTGAATATATGAGAGCGGATTTTTTTTTTTTTTTTTTTTTTTTTTTTTCACACAAAAAAACCGATAAGAAGGAAAATTTTATATTTTTTCACATATGCGATAAAAACGAAATGTTTGTTAATTCCCAGTTGCGTCCGAGGAAGGAGGCAGAAAGCAAAAAAAAATCGATAAAATACGTATAAGTTAAAAACTTATCTTTTACATATCCATGTATACTTATAGGTTGTAGTAATAAGTATATGTGTGAATATATGTGTGCGTTTCTTTGTATGTTTATTTTGCTTTGATTTTTTCTTTTTTCATCAATGCGTCAATTCTACGTCACTCACACGGCTTTTAGCCAGCCTTACAACTTTTTTCATTCATAAAATCTCAATCTTTGTATAACACATGCACACGTACATGTACATATATATAGATATATGCATATATATCTAAGTTTATATGTGCAGATGAAGATCCGAAAGAAATTACACGAAAAGGAAAATAGTAAACAAAAATAGTCCCGTATTTCAAACACACTTTTATAACAATTTTTTCACATTTTCCAAATCCGAAATCATTTGGTTTGAGTTACATTCTTGGGTACGTACATTCTATTACAAGATTATTTTATTAAAATCGTATAAGATTTTGGCTTTTTATTGTACTCCGCAGAGACCGTTTCTTGTTTGACAATTAATTGTATCTTTAGGATACCAGTGCTTATTTGCTTATTGGAAGAACGTTAGTTATTATCCAATTTAGCGCTTTTTTGTATTTTTGTTTTCTTATATTCACCCGACACGTTTGCAAGTTCGAACACAACTGAAGCACGAGATGAGTAGAGAATTGGTTTTTATGAATGAAACCGGCCACAAGTCAGAAAAACGCTCGAGTGTACTGCCAGCTATATGTAAGCAAAACATGAATCAAGCAACCAACTAGAAAATAATTTCGAAATTGTTAAGCATTTCCCCGTTCATTTTTTTCCATGTTGCTCCTATTGCTCCTAATGCAGAAGAAGAGCGAGCGCACAATGCTTGAGAGAATAGAGAGAGAGATATAGCTGTAGAGAGCACTTATATAGGGAAAGAGGGGATGTTGTTTTGCATTCAAATGAGCCTCCAATGGTAGTGTGAGTTAACTCCCCATTGAGTAGCCATTTTCAGTGGCGGGCTGGCGCAAGCGCATTACGACCAATCAACAGTTTGTTGTCTTTACGTATTAACAGAGCGATACACGTCTTGCATTAACCCTCTTGCTCAACTCTCTATTTCTTATTCAAACATTTCCCCTTTGTCGTACAGAGGCAGAGAACAAGAGACATAGAGAAACATCGATGAGAGAGCGAGAGAGAGGAAAAGCGAATTTATTTACAAATGTTTATATCGGTACCTGTTGGGCATACAATCAAAATTGTATTTTTCCTCAGATTTTTAATTAAAATATTTTTCACAGAAATTGCAAAATTTTCTTCACTCGATATCGTACGTCATTGGGCAAATTGTTTATTTATTTTTATTGCATAATTTTGAAATTTTTTACTGTTTATCGAAAATTTTTTTTTTAGCCCGTGACTTATTTCAAGTTTAAGGTAATAGCTTTTATTATATGCGGAATATCTACAGATATATATAGCATTGGAAACTGAGAACTTTATTTGGATTGTGTTTTGTTTTTGTTTTTGTTACACTTTAATGATTTTTGCTTTTTTCTTCTTCTTCACTGTCGATATGTATCACTATGTTTAACCTTTAACCTTAGACACCTGTTGTTAAGGAACCAAAAAACCCTCTTCCATTCACTTCCTTTAAATATTAAATATTTAGTGCAGCACTATTTAGAAAGAAGTTATTCGATCTTTGGACCTTTGACCAGCTGGTTACACCACAATGTCCTCTATAAATGCATTACGATGATGTAAAGAAAGAAGTGAGGAGAGAGGGGTAGATGGTGGGCGCTTATTTCAATTTCATCTGAAAATTTTACATTTCTAACCGAAGCATAAAGTTACTGAATAATAAGAGATTTTCTTTAGCGGAGAAAAGTTTTTTAATTTCCACCACCTAAAGCGTCACATTCAAATCGTAGATATTATATGCGATGATACATCAGCCAGCAAGTTTCGTCACCCTTAACAGAAACTTCATAATCTAACTTGTGGTGCAGGGTATATTAAATTTGTGCGATCGGATGTAACACGCAGAGAGATTTGGGGTAGATCCACTTTTTATTGTGTCATATCATGTTCTGAATTAGCCTAACTTTGTCTATCCGTCTGGCTTGAATTTGTGCTCAAACTACACGCCGCAATTTCCGACATGCCTCGGTGAAATTTGGTACACTGACGTGTTTTGGCCCATGGACGAACGCTGTTGAAAGTGGTTCGAGTAAGGGGATATAAAGCTTATCATGATAAGTCGTTAGGAGAAAATATATTGTAATTTTTAAAAAAACTGTTTTTGTCAAAATTTATTTAGCTTACACGCACTATATCTCAGCTTGAGCCGGTTCTCGTTGAGGGAAGAAACAGATTGATTTTCCTTAATTTAAATAGAATCTCACTCTTGACCGAGACTATATGCCGCCTTTTAGAATCTCGGAGATACATGTAGATAGAGTATAGAGAAATAAATGCATTTTTATTCCTCCTATTTCCTATTTTTGGAATTAAAGAAAACAAAGTTTTATAAAAACATTTTTTCAGTATGTAAATAAAAAATAAAAGCCGTTAATTGAATTCGATTGCACAACAATTGTGTGCAATCACCCACTGGCTACACATTGCTTGAAAAAGGAAAAAAAAATAAAACAAAAACTGAAGAAAAAAAAACGATAAGCGTGTGACTTTTTTTGATATTTTACCTAAAGACAAGTGGAGGGCGTGGGTCGGTTCCCATTAAAAAATATTACAACTAATGACCAGGCCGGGCTGTGTACCTCTGTTTGGCTCTCATTGCCCACATTGTAGACTTTGTTTATGTACTTTTGCAGATCTTTTCTAAAAACAGAGAAATTATTTCATTTAAAAATAGCGAAATTCAGCGAACACAAGCATACGCACACTATGCGCAATGTTTGTACGTTTATGCATAGGTTAGAGGCATTTCGTGTTTACGTTTATTCTTGTGAGCGAAAATATTTTTGCCATGAATCGTGCTAATCTTTGCACATTCATCACTTCACCCTAGACGTCATTAGATCTACAATAAGTGTATTTTTGTAAATTTTCTAATAATTATTTTAGTTTTCAAAGTTAGTGTGTGAGAAACATTTTTGGCTATCATTGCAGGAGCTACAGGTGGTGCAAAACATTCTGAAAATTGTTCCAATGAATAATCCAACGTCAAGTTTTACCTCACCTGTCTTCTGTATCATGTTTTTTGGTTTTGTTTCTTTCTTTTGACATTTGTTTTGACGGCCAATGCCACAAATAAGTTTTATTAGTAATTTTTATAATTATCTTATTATTTATGTTGTTTTGCATAAAATATATTTCCAAAAATAGGTTAGGTAACCTCCCCTTCATGTGTCCTATAAAGTGTAGAAGAGCTTTTCTGCGACAATTTTTATACCTTATGTGAATTTCTATGCGTGTTGTTCCTGAAATGCGAGGATTGGTTGAAAGGTTTTTTTAGTTTGGATTTGATTTTACCTATCAACGCAGACGTCTTCAAGAGGAATACAATCCGTCAAATGCTTCTCTAACATTCCGATACGATCCTTACAGATTGGTTTTCATAACCTTAAAAATGCACTCGAAATTTCGCAGTGCCACTAACGCTCTGAATTTCCTTGCCCTGTGGCAGTATTTGAGATCTCAAAACAGATAGTTGTCGCTGTAGACCATATCTGAAAAATATGGTGAGCAAGAGAGAAACTTAACCTACAATCCATGCAATTTTCTCATTGCGGCCATCGTCTGGTGTTACATATTCCACCTTGTTCCAATGTATATAACTGTGAGCAAGCAACGCACGGCCAGTTTACTCACGTGTGCACCTTGACGCAATAACCTGCTTTGTTGAGAGAGTTTGTGTTATTTGCCCAATCTTAAGGCCACGTTCCAGTCCAGTGACAGCCCGATACTCAATATTTTTCACTCTCATAAAAATACTTCCACCGACATCCTCAAACGATGGTCAAACAACAATTGCTCGCGCTAAATAGATGAAATATATCAACGGATGCACAAATATATTCACCGATTTGTGGGGACAAATAATGGCAATTTCAAGTTTGAAACGGAAGCTTTTCAGCTAACCTACGTACATCTTAGAGTATGTAATGTACATTCGAACGAGTCTATCCGTCTAGTCACCTTTTGCAAAACATATGCATAGGTTAGTTTAGAAAAAGGGCGTACGTCAAGCAGAAATATAACCGGACTACTTAAAGCATCGAAGAAGAAAACGCAGGCATTGTCTTAAACAAATACACTGCCATACGGACTAATGGGAAAGTCATGTCAACTTACAACTCCACTAACTTTGTGGTTTTTCTTAATTCAATCGCACAAAAGACCTGACTTTAAAGACCAAAGCATTAGTTATATATAAATGAGAAACATTAGAAGCACTAGGCGTATGAGCGTTTGATTTTGTACATATTTATACGTTACTTGAACTTCTGCTTACGAAATACATCGAACCAACTTTTCAAACAACAACTGCGTACAGTGCAGTACATTCATTTAAGAGCACTATGTTTAATATTCAAACTTTCCGCCTCTGTGAGTTTAAATGCGATGCAGGAATTTAATGCCTTTATAGCCAAGAAAGTTTGGATCACTACTTTTAGTCTTCCAGTCTGTCTTAGAGAGGTGACAAGTGCTCGTTCAGACATACCGTCAGTAAAGCAAAACATTGCTAGAACTGAAACTTTAATTTCTTTGTTGCTCCTTTGAAGCTTGAATAATTATCAATAAGTATCACCGCCTTGGTCGTTAAAATGGCAACAGGAGCTTTTGATGTCTCCTTAAGTAAGTGCGATTACTTTGTGAAAAGCTGGAAATTTCTGTAAACAAATATTATTTTGAAGACGCTTCCAATGAAATTCTAATTGTACTGATAATAGGTCATTACCCAAAAATTGTCAGAGAAAAGAGAGATTTATAGAAAAGAAAATAATGAGTGAATCGCTTTCTTAAGCTAAAATAGTTCACGATATGAAAAGCTAAAGTAAAGCAACTACTTTAGGCCATATGTTCAAGTTTTCATTGAATCTTTCCTTTTCCATTTATGGATTTATGGTTTTCACAGTTCGTTCATATCTGTATTTTCAACAACTCCTAGCGGAAGGTTCTAAAAGTAAAATAATAAAGACGTAATTTTTTATTGCTTGGGAAATTTTCCTGCAAAAAACGGAGAAGAAAAACAAAAACACAATTCGGTAACTTTAAGGGAATACTCAATTTTGACCAAATGCATCGCGACGTGAAGGTCGTCAAACAGGAATCAGGAAATTTGCGTAATCTGTTTATGCATATTCGGTTATCGCTACCCAGGTTGTCATTATAAAAATAGTAGTTGGGATGAACAAAATTGTTTATGGTTCAATGGGCTATTTGTGCGAGTCCACATGACAGCAAAGGGAATGTTTGTCGAGTAGGTTTCTTATAGCGAGAGAAAAAGGTCTCTTGGGCTGGCGTTTTTCCTCTTTATACCGCTAGCTTGCAGGAATGACGTTGCTTTGAATCTGTTGTAAGAGTTGCGTTACCAGCTACTAAATCAACGATATCAAAGCGATACAAGCTGACGGGACAGGAGGGAGGGAAGAGCGCTAGTCCAACGGAGCCTTTTTTCGCTATAAAGAACTCTGTTCGACGACGGGAGCCCTTCTTCACCGCGGCAAGGGCTCGCATGATATTGTAGTTAACGAGATCGAAGTATGTACTCTCCTAAGTGGTTGCCCGTCCTTGCAAAAGATAATATGCTCGTTCGTACGAGAATTTTTTCTCTGTTTCGCAATTTCATTATCTTTTGAGTTTACTTAAGCGATATACTTTCCCACTACCTTGTAAAAGAAGACGTCATCGCATTTACTTTCGATATTCCTGATATTCTTACCGAATTTGCAGGATCTCGTCATCATATTTAGTTCAGAACGTTTTCATGTGTATCCTGAAGGACTTTATCAAATTTCTTTATAAATTTGCGAAGAATTTGATGTTCGAAGAAAAGGGGTTTGCCGGCAAAATAAAAAAAAAATTTTAAACGAAACTGGCTTCTTTTTCGTTACCTTCGCCGGTTGTGATTTTGTCCGTAAATAAAATTTACAAAAGTGTGTAGACAATAAAACAAAGAGAAAATCTACAAAGTGGTATGAGATTGAAGGATGACCAAAGCTTCTTTGGAACCTGCGAAGGACAATCGAACTGCCTTTTCTTTTAAGAATAATTTCAATTTAGTTTTGGTAGACTTCAGTGGAATGGAATGTTCTTATAATCAATATTGAGAATTTATAGATTGAAAGTTTGAACAGCTGTCAAATTACGTTTATATATACAACATAACGGAAAGAGCCAAAGATGATCGAGCAGTATAGGCTCGCGTGGCCAAAAGTAAATTCGGAAAATTCTTTTTTTGTTTGATGGATTGACATGTGGCACGCGTTTTCGTTGTCACTTGTATATCAGCACGTCATTGTATGAAAATAAACAAGAACAAGAGCTCACTGAACAAACGTATCGTATAACTAATAGGGGAAAACATTACGTCTAGCATACGAAAGCAATCACGCATATATGAGTATTTCTTGACAACTGCGACACGACAATTGCTACAAAGCTATCATTTGCCATTTAATCGATTGTATATACACTTGTAGTTAATAAAGATACATTATCGCTGTATTTATAAGTACTAACAGATAAGGTAAAGTAAGATCTTGTTACCAAAAATGGTTCTCTACTGGATATTTCTCTTTCCATCTAATACTACAGTCCACATGTATATATATTTATATGTACAGTGAGTTTGAGTGGGCAGTTGAGCGAAAAAATGGTTAGAGTTAATTAAATGTATAAGTTGAAAAGAGATAGCTTATAGGGAAATGAAATAGCAATAGTTGAACTATTATGTGTAGCCAGCCATAACTTGCTTTTCGTTCTATATTTGTATAGATTTTGCTTTTATTTCGTTTATTTTTAGATTATTTAAGAATTTGAAGCGTAGCTCTTTGCTTGCACACAGGATTAGTTTGATCTTCACATTTCTATATCTTCTACTTTATCTATGGTCACGCAATAGAAATTCAACAGAATTTTTGCATGAAGTCAACGTAAGAGATAAAGCTGTTGATTTTCTCTGGAATATTTCTCTGCTTATCTGTCAGTCTGGCTTGGTTTTTGATTACGTGCATATACTTAAGTAAGATGTAAAGATTAGCTTCAGCTTCAGTACTTTTTTCAACATATAGACATGATGAAGAATCTTAAATAAAAATTATATCATTTCTAGTTTACGACTACAACACGCATACGTTTTTATTTTTTTTTTTTTTTTGTTTTTTTTAACAAATTACAGATCATAAAGTCTGTTAATTTTTCAATTCAAATTTATTTATTTGTATAAATAAATACGGCTGGAGAGGAATATGAAATTCTGGCAAAAAGATATAGAATAGAATAGAACTACGAATATGCGCAGACCTTGTTTTATTTTCTGTTTAGTTTGGTATAGTAGTGGAAGCTTACTACAAGGCCTATAACAAAGGGTTAAAGATCATCGTAGCAAGTAATTGAAGTAAAGTGAACTTTTCATCCATTTGCTCTCCCGCAAGCAATTCTAGAACTGTGAGGCCAAAGATCAGTGATATGTCAGCAAACTGTGTCGTTAAATCGTCTGCTACATAAATCTGAATTAACTTAAAAGTTACTAAGGGCTTAAGGGCTTTTCTTAAACGCCGGTTCTCATATAAGTTCATGTAGATCAACATTGAAATCATAATAGCAACCTCCCCTTCCACTGAACGTGTATGCACCCTATAGAAATTTTGTTGTGCCCTAACAGAAATTATTCTTAAATAACGTAGCACGAAAACTAAAAATAGATATTGTTGGAGGAGAAGAATAGTAGTGAAATACCTGTCTCACTTTTAACAACTTTATAGACGTAGAAGGGAAAGCTTCCAGAATTCAATAAATCAATGACATATGATTCCCTGTGCCCAGTAGAAAAGGTATAAAATTAGTTTTGTGAAGGAAAGTTCTTCTTCAAGGACATTCACCGGACGATTTGCCGCACAGTACCGGAAAAGACTCGGTGTGCGCACGAATTACATTGCCTAAGCCCTAATAAAGTCAGCGATTAGTTTAGGTTGTTTATTAACATTTGATTCTTTCCTTTATTCATTGACGTTAGTTGTTGGTTGTTCCTACGTCCTCTACCTTTAATTTTTCTCAATCTGAATCTGCTAAAAAAATGATAGATGCCGTTCGTTTGCTTAACCTCCGTTATGCTTCCTTCCTTTGTCTTGCTAACGCGTTATATAAAATGCACGCGCGAAGTAAAGCAAGTTTTGTTGAAAATCACATCATTTCGAAGACGTCAACCTAATCATCAAGAGATATTCTTCACAATTCTCAAAACCAAAGCAAATGTGCAGATTAAAGAAGGGAAGCCGCTATATAAATAGCGGACGCGACAGAAGGCACCAAACTGGGGGAAGGTGTGATACAGAAATTTGAGTAAAACCACAAGAGGAATAGTTGTAGAAATGTAAAGTTCTTTAGTGAGATACAAAGGAAACGCTTAACTTGATCGTTACTCAGGTCGATAGAGGTATTAAAGATGCGATCAGAAAGGCACCATCATTTCTTCTTCCCTGTTACGTACATTGTGTACATGCTTATGTGAAATTTCTTCCGCATATTTAAACAATAATGTGTTTTTCATGATTCTTTGCAATCAGCTTTAAAAAAATAAATTTTTTCCTATTTGCGAAATATTTTACGATTTCGTAGAACTTGACATACAAAAATTAATTTCAATGTTTATTTGAGCATAATAAATCTGCATACACACCCATTTAAATTTGCACGAAAATTTTCCTAATTGGAAACGTTCGCATTATAAACTTTCGTACACTAGACCGGCCGGCATAATTAACAAGTTTGTATTTCAAATATTTTTCACGTATTCAGATATTTATATAGCGTTACATAGTTTCTGTAACAATTTCGGTTAATGTTTATGAGAAGTAAAGACACACAACCAAATATTTAGAATACATTGTTTGTGTTGAAATTATAGAAATTTATTACAAACCGTGAAGGAATTTCAATTTACACAGATACGATTCAAGTAACGCATGTATATCTGTTATCGACCAAATAGATATATTTGCGTGATCAATGCGCGAATTTGGTTATGTATTTCTGTGGGTTGAATAAAACAGCGCGGTACGGTGCGTTCATTGTCTTTAGCTCCTTTAAGAATGTAAGCTGCCGGATAGTCGATAAGAGATGGATAAGAGAGATTGGTGTTTCGAGTTCAAATTTCGATCAAACTTGTTCGTTCTTTGTCTTACCACATTACTTCCTCATCACCCTGTTACACATACAGACACCGTTCCCTGAGTGCTTGGACATGTTAAGAAAGGAAGAAAGCATGTGTACCTTTAGCAACGAAAATTTCGGCAAAAGTAAGGCCTTACGGTGAGATTTTCAAGCGCGATATTACGACATGTTACTCATTACTACACTTATTGAGTATTGTTGTTAGTTCCGTCCAACTTGCAGGAAGAAGGAGTTATTGTTTTTTGTTCCCAGGAAGACTGCTCTCTGCATACTTACTACTATTATAATATATTTTGTGTTAGTTCTCGAAGATATGGGTGTGAGAATACTTTTGAAAATATTTAGTACGTCTCTGGTTTCGAAATCTTCTTCTTCTTAAAAGTCAACAGCGGACGAATCGAAAAGGCTCAGTGTGAACATCAAGCACGTTGCTGGAAATCGATTAGTTTAGGTTTTAACTTTTTGCTCTACCGGCTGACTACATTGTTGCATTTAATGACAGTGTTGCTCTCGAGCACATGACTGGAGTAAATCCACCACAAATTTCTACTTGGGCTTCAGTGTGTTCGCAGTTAATGTTTTTTAAAATATTAATTGAGTTCCTGGCTACTCACTTGTCTTTCCATCAGCCAGTATCTTTGCATCTAAGGGCTGCTAATTGGCTAATTGAGTATATGGTGGCTGTAATTTTGCTAAACAACATTTTAATTAATTACTAAGCAAAACCCGAATATAAACTGAAAATAATATCGGGTCCGTTAGCATCAAGTTCCCTGTCAATCATGTTCATTCCGTCTTCAAGGTGTTGAGATCAATAAATAGTAAATTGGCGTTCAAGTTCAATATCAATGCCATCAACTATTTTATGAAATAAGAAAACTCGGTCCCTTTCTGCTACATGCGAACCGCCAACATTGTATATAAATGCACGCTACGTTTAAATCATTTTTTTTTTTGAAAAAATTCTAATTAACTACACATTGCCGTAATGCAGGCCCAGAATTAATCGGTATACGTGTGTTTACAGAAAACATTTGCTGTACGGCGGTGATGATGTATGGTAGCGGAAAAAGGAGAAAAATCTTTGGCAAAAGGAAAAAAATGTATATAGAAAACAACAATTCAGTGCGAAATGATGTTAAACTGCTATTTATATAATTGTTTAGATAAAATGTAATGAAATAGCAAACAAACATGAACACACACACACACTAACCCAATCAGTACGCTGTCAATGCCATCAGGAAAGCAAGTGATTGAACAATATTTGACGTAATAATTGAACGAATAAACAAATAAAACAATTTAGAAGAAAATTGTCTACTATTGTTGGTTGGACGGCACGCACAACACAAGACCAATCTGTTGCTGCTTAAGAATAGGCACGCGTGTTGAATGTCTTCTCTAAAAAACACGTATTGAAAGATAATAAGAAAGAAAAAAGGAAAAAGAAAAAACCCAAACCATTAAGAAAATCGGTCACCTGCTGAGATTTAAGAGTTTGGCGCACAAATGTTAGGCATTGGAAAAGTAAGCCGCTATGAATGCTGGCAACTTCACTCGCTTCACTCGCTCGACGATTGTTCCAATATGAAGACGACTTGCAGCTAATTTCATTTCAAAGCCACAACTGCTGCTCATCTCGTTCGCAAAAATTACAAATGATGCTTAAAATGAAGTATTAACGGGGGGCCTGAACGAAGAGCGCCTTATAAACCATAACGCAATCATAAGCACAAGGACACTGTGTGCACTTCATTCTTCTCATCACTCGGTTTGCAAGCTCAGCGTTGCGGTAACTTGTGAGTACAAATTTGCAAATTTTATTATTTTATGACCAAGTTGGTGTTGTATTTAATGTTTTGGTTAATGGACTCTCTAAACTCAGGCTCAGCCGCCAATCCATTTCTCAGCAACTCTTAGTTGTTGCTTCTGCCTTGCTTGTATGCACCGTGTACTCGTATGTGTTTTTAATAATGACGTAAGTGTTTATTGTGAATTTGTTTTCTTATTATAACCATACGATCGTCGTGATTTGTTTTGATTTAAAAATAGTTTATGCTTATGGTGTGGAAAGGAAAAATGCGCCTAAATTTAGATTTATAGTCGATCTATTTGAAATTTAAATTTGGAGCATTTCGATGACTATTTTTAGCAGAATCGAGCCACACATTTGCCAATGTTTTGTTTTTAATTTTATTTTAATTTTTGCTTTTTAACGTTCTGTTATTTGGCATCATTTTTCATAATTCTAACGACACAGTTTTTTTTTTTAATTTTTTATTCAAAAAAATACAATTCGGTCTAAAAATGAATCATATTTTTTCATGTTTTCTTTATTTTCGAATTAAATTATTTTTATTTATTTATTTATTTTTTTTTTTTGTTTCATAATATTAATTGTTAATTAACGTCAGCGTTTTTGACCTACTTTCTTCTCTCAACCACTTTGGTGGTATTAATTTCATTTTTTTTTGTATTTCAATACAATCATCGTTAATCTTTTTTCCCAAATTTAGTAAATTTTGCCAATTCAGAAAAACAAAAAACTTTGGCATATATTTTTACAATATATGTGCATCTCTGAAGACATCGAAATAACGCGCAAACATATGTATAAAATTTCCATAAAGGTGCGCAATTGATTCGAGTCTCATTCACTTAAGCTGAATACAAGCGTAGGTGCAATATTTTCAATGTGACTAACATTTATGAATGAAAATCATGTTTTGTCCACATTGGAGGGGTTCACTTTAGCAAGCTACTCTAACCATGCACTTGGCTTGAAAAGAAAACGTTTCGAAATCCTTGCCTGTTTTGCATTTATGGTTTTTAAGTCAATATTGAAAACGATTTCTTGAAAAAAGCTGATCTGATTCCGAACTCGGGAAAAAAGCAACTTAATTAATGTCGTGGCTTGCAGGAAAGCGCTGCTTCGATGATTCAAATTCCACTTAAATTTTAAACTCCATATCCATAGAATTTTTTAAAGCTACTTAAGCATAGGTTTTTCTAATATACGCAACATACTCGCCCAATAAGCTCGTAGGATGACATCTAGATGTAGGACAGCTGTCGATTTCTACACAGTGCTAACCTTCAAACCCAAAGCGCCAAAATTTTATGAAATTCCCACAATACAAGTTATAAGCTACGAACATAGTGAGTGGTGTTTCAAGTCTCTTCGTTTTCACTCTTCAGTTGAAGAAGACAGTGAAATTATTTAGAAAGCTTTTCGCTGTTCCAAAATTCATTGTTTCTGAGTCAAGCAAACTGTGCACATTTAATAATATAACCGAAAAATAATCACCTCATCCAAACAGTTCTGGGGATAGCAAATTTAGGTTATACTTAGTGTCCTTTTTAAGTTGTCCTGAAACTTCTATAGCTCTGATATGTGCTCTATTACTCAGGAGATCTTCTCTATATATGTAACACGGTGATGGCTGCAAAGAAGTGAGGACAGGGATAGGATGTGGCCGCAGCCTAATGTATTTAAGCCTAAAATGGTAGATGTAAAGCTTTGTAGAGAACAAATTTCTGCCGAGGCTCGTTCTCCGGCAATCCAGAGGCTGTCTCTTATACACATCAATTTCTGCCGAGGCTCGTTCTCCGGCAATCCAGAGGTTCCTTCGAAGAAAATTTGTTATTTGTGCACCTTCCATTTTGAACCGAATCTGCCCGCGGGAATCCACTGATCGATCACTGCCGTCGCTTATAAGTCTTACCACACCCTGATTCGATTATTCGCTAGGTTCACTTTATGCCGTCAACTCAATACTTATTCTGCTCGGACTCTGCGGTCTTTCTTAAATACTAATTAATTATTGTCACTCGAGAGATTTTCATTTTTATTCTATAGTATTACTTAGCGTAAAACCCCTTTCCTCATTGTCGGAAATCAGAAGAAAAACTGAGAAGTTATTTTAATCCGCGCGGTGGCTTTACAACGCATTATACTAAATTTACTACATCTTATACTACCCCTACAATACGTACGATACATTTACCTTATTTTAACCCACATAGCCTTTACCGAGTGAGCGGTCGCTATACTTTGCAGTCGCGACTCTTGCCTGTCCGATTATGCGACGCCGAAATATAACACTATTAAGTCTGCTTCTGGGCTTAACGTATACAACCACAGCGTACACCCTAAATTCGTTCAGTTCGGACAGTCCAGACACTTGGTGCTAGAAGACATCTAATTGCCATAATGACTGATGATTAAAATGATGGCTGATACAAGTGTATTCTGCATATACATACGTATAAGTAGCCGACTAGGTAAGAATAACGACTACAAAGTTTGTGTTCGCGAGTTCAAATCTTAACGCGATAGAGTTTGTTTAGGTCGTAGCTGTAGTGAGTGCATTAGTTGGTAAAGGCATAGAACTTACTGATTAAACTGCGGTCGCTTCCTCATCACTTTCTCTCGCATTACACGCATTACACGAGGGAACATCCCCCGAGCGGGCAGGGGAGGGGGGGTGTCATATAATAAAAAATATATACATATATGTATATATATATATATATATATTGCATATTCAAATCGTAATATTGCGGCTTATCAGAAATTCTATTACGGCTTATCAGCTTGTGTGGTATCTAAATTCTAAATATTAAAAAAAAAGGAGTGACAAACTTATCGAAACCTCCTTCCTTCCTGCAGTTATGAGTGGACAATGAACATGAAAAAAAGAAAAGTTTCGCAAGAGCAGTAGCTCCGAAGACTCAAAGAAAGCGATAGAGAAGCTTATGCTAAATATTTGCTTAAAATAGTTTGTAGGGCAATGTAATACATGCTGCTGTTGTACAATGACACCTAAGTAAGTATCTTTAGCCCGATTTGCGATGGTGTTTTTGTTCCTTTCTTTAGTCTGGTGTCATTGCTTTAAAGTGCGTCACGTTATCTTGTCCAAATGAATAATTCTTCATGCTTTAACAACTTGACAACTTTTAGAGAATTTACATGCATATTTTTGCAGCATATTTGCATACAAAGTCTATTTACCGTGAGTTTAAAAAAATAAATTAAAAGAATTTAATATTATCTTTATAGGCGAGACTGGGGCGTATATTAATTTTAAGATTCTGTATGCAACTCTTGGAACAATTTTATTACATTTTGCATATCGTTGGCTGCCTTCAAATTCCTAATCGTTTTAGCTGTGACTGTCTGTCTAGGGAAATTCCCAGAGACATTTAACCAATACGAAATGAAGCTTTGGGTCGTGGAAGCATAGCAGTTAAAAGAGCAAAGAGTGATACTTGTTTTGTGAAATTTGATTTTAAATATCATTCTATCATACATTTATGCACCCAAGATAACTTTCTTTATCAAAATATTAATCATTTTAATGTGCACTCTACACTGCAACTAAGAAAACTTAGTATACTTCCCATCCATTGTAGGGTTGTTGTGAAAATGACATAAATCCCTTTAAATGGTTGCTAACATGACTTATGTGTGCATTTCTCTATGAAAGTTACATTGAAGCGCATATACTCGGCATTATTTATGTTTAATTTTATGCCAACTAAAATTCATCCACAAAACATTTTTGTTTATTAAGTATAAGTATTTGAGTTAGTTTTTGTCTTTTTTTGTTATTATTTTTATTTGTTTCTTGGCTGCACTTTACACTTAATCTTCTCCTCTCTTTAGTCTCCACACATTGGCACACGCACACAAAATGTATGGAAATCTACAAGAAAAAAAAAAAAGAAATATTTAAATGACAACATAATTCGCCAGTATATCATAATCAAACTACGCCCACATCACGTACACATTACCAAAGCATATAAAGCATTGTTGCTGTTGTGCTTTTATAATAAATAATCTGCTGTTGTTTTGTGTTGTGATGCTTTTCTGCTGCTACAGTACAGCACAGTGTTACTTATTGTAACTCTTTTTCTTTTCCTTTTTTTTCTTTCTTTTCTTTTCCTATTTATATATATATATATATATATATATATATATATATGTCTATATATATATATACATATGATTTTGAAAAATTCCAAAGTAAAAGAAACGAATAAGAAGGAAAAACCATTATATGGGGTTGTTGTTGTGGTTGTTATTGTCGTATTCTGCATAATGAATGTCATGTAATTGCCATTCGCCAAATTGTTAAGTTTGTCTATAAATTATTTTAATTTTCCGCTATTTATTTATTTATCTATTTCTTTCCCTTCTTCCGAAAAGTTCTTCCAAAAGCGACTGGCTATTTAGTTCATTTCTTTTAGATCCAATTTATTATATTTAATATTGAAAATCTAGGCATCGCCTAATGTCAATTCAACTTAAATTTAAAACATTTTCGATTGAAATCAATTAATAAAAATATATTTCGTTTTTCTGGATTTGCATATTGTTGTTCTATTTAGAGACGACCAGCAGGATAGAAGGCGTCAAGATATATTGGTTCTTAATTGAATATTTTCTAACAAACGATATGAGAAAAGCTGCTACAGAACCGTGTGCTTGTATGGTTAGAGAAGATTCACCGTTTGTTGAAATGCATGCATTACGACAAAAGAGATTAAAGAAAAGTTAAATTTAGTACAAAATATAGGAAAAGAAGTAAGAAAATTGTATTAGGCTGTGACCACAACTTTCATATCCTCCACCTTTGTGCTAAAAAAGAATAAAAAAAGAAAAAACTAGAAAACAATTCCCTACAATAAACCACAATATTGGATGGGCGTGGCTGACTTAGCCCGTTTTTGCATGATATACCTGGAAACTTTTCTCTCCTGTCTATGACAGTTTCTGCGTGATGAATAAAAACCGAGAAAACAATGGTCTTCCCAGTTTGTGTTGCATTGTAGGCGTGTCCTTGGACGGATTGCAAGAACTTTGAATGTTTCCGCCAAATCCGAAGACGACAGCTTCAGTTTTGCGTACACATCAGGTATTGCACAGATGGACAGACGGACATTCTTAAACCCATTCACAACTTGAAACGAATCAACATTGTTTGTAGGATCTTTGACGCTTCCTTCTAAGTGTTGCAAACGTTTTAGCAAAACAAATATTCGTTCGTACTTGGTGGGTATAAAATTAAAATGCGAAGGGATTGCTGTAAGCAGTGATTACCATTAGGATATGTCCTACAAAAGATATTCTCAGGAGTATTTTGCAGCTAATTTTAACCTATTGCCCGCCTTGCTAAGCGGCAAAACGTTGCTTCAACGCGATGCATAAATGCCATGCTGCTGCTAATTATACGTACATCGCAAGGTTGGAAGTAAAATAATCCGATAAAATTTGAGATCACTATCTAATGTCTGCCCAACTGCCTCAATTTAGTGAGGTTTGAATTACAACGACAAACGAGAGATGAACAGATAGACATGTCAGTCAACTTAGGATTTCGCATTAGATAGATATATGTGTGTGATATATGTGCTGGCTGCTGCACGCTTTTAAGGGTTACAAGCGAAAGGCACGCGCTTTAGTCTTCACTAATGAATAATGTGTAAACTAGGTAAAGGTGGTGAAAAAGAAAGGGGCGACAAATAAAGTGACTTCCGTGCTGAGAAGAATTGCTCTCAAGTTTTCGTGAATTATGGAAATTTGAATAAATAATTTAATGAATTATTCCTTTATACCCACAGGTAGAGCATTTGTAATAGAATACGGATCAGTCGATGTAAGACGTATTAAGATTATTTTCAACAACCCATTTGTAATGAGTGCACAGTGAAATTAAGTCTCCCCCCGTCTTAAAGTTTAAAAAAAGTATTACAAAAATAATGAATTTTTTGCCTCTAACCTGAAAAAACATCATAATGAAAATGTTTTGCAAAACTCGCAACAACACCAAATATTGACTTCGAATCATTCGGCGGCCAAATTCTTATAGCTGAAGCTCAAATTGCTGAGTGTTCGATCATCATTGATTTCTGAAATTTCTGAAGACAGCCTGTGCAGCCGACTATTTTAGACCACTTTTCAAGAAGAGCTGAGCATCATAAAAATGATATCAAAAAAGCGTTCCGAACAAGTCTCAAACTATATCTTCCTGGAATGCTGAAGGTGGATCCGAGCACACTATTCGGACCGATTATGGCTGTCAATTATTTGAATATCAAACCACTATCGCACATTGCTTTAAAAAGAGTGATTAATATAATCAACGACAAGGTGAAATGTTCCATAGTGAAAGTGATTTGTCACGAATAAGGCCAAGGAATTATTTCAGAGCCCTTGATGCATGAAATGTTCACATAAGAAGCAGGTGTACAACGATATTGTAAGGTACATGGGTCCTTGATGAACTAATTTATTGAGTTGAACTGCGGTTTCTATCGCTGCCTTTCTATCTATTGACTGATATTGCAAATAGGATTGAGGACATGTTAATCTGCAAAGACCACCTCTACAAATGACTTTGAGTCGATCGGTTTTATTCCCGCCATGCGAGTTTTCAAACTCTCCAGAGTAAGTCTTGAGGCTTAAAACCAGTCGGTTGGCTTTTAGTAGCAGTTAAAAGTGCTTGAAGTAAATTTTTCCATTACGTTATTTATTCTTCTGGCACGGATTATAATATGAGAGTTTAATGCCCTGTAGCATATGTTGTGGTACCCTATAGACTTATTAGTTCTATCCAGTATCTTATAAAAGATGCGCAGTCTTGCTTGAGTAAAGCCACTGAAGGCTATAGTATCACGATTATTCCATAGGATGTTAAGACAGAGACTCACATTTCAATGGCAGTTTCTGCTTTTAGTTTAATTCGGAAACAAAAAAAAAAACTTGAATGAGAATGAATTTTGTTTAGGATTGAATAACAAGTTGAAAGGTCACCTGAATCTTTTTTCAGGTCGTACAAAGCTTCTCGAAAAACATCATTTTTCATTCTAAAATTTTGTTTCGTAACAGTTTTGTAGAGAAAAAGTAAACAAACAAAGAAATGTTTTTAATTGCAACACGAGCATAAACATGAAAACGCATTAAAGAGCTTGTTTGTTTTTGAAAAGAAACAACACCAACAACAGCTACAGGAAAAATGTGACAAATATTAATGATGCAACTTACGGAAATCACAGCTAATTTGTTACAAAAAGTAACGCACACACATACACCGCGTGATAGAAAGATACATTGTAACGCAAGCAAGAAAATAAAAGCTCAGCGACACACTTCCCCCAAATCACGGCATTAACAACAATAAATGACTTTACTTTTGTAAAATTGATGACAATACGTCATCTGACCGAATGCATAAATATTGCTCGATACATTTTCTTTTGGTGTACAGCGATGTTTTATTTAATATTTGGTACGAAAGTGAAAAGCGTTTTGGGGTCATTTTCTTAAGTGAAGAACAAAAACTTTTTTCAAATTTGTTCGCTTCACATTTTAAGGAGGAAGTAAGCGAGATAGTAGCTAGAAAAAAGTCTAACAACTATATAAAGGTATTTGACGGATTTAGAAAAAAAGTGATGACAGAAATATGTGATAATATTCTCTATGGTGCGGAAGCACTCAGCTGCCTTTGTAAAACAGTAGGTAACAATAAAAGAAAAAAAAAGGAAAGAATTGATTTCAGAGTGCGTATCGACTTTTGCAGATTGGAAAAATATGTACGTTTTAAAAGATTGTTCAGATCTTTAGTTGTTCAAAAAATTTCAGTTACTCAACTAACTTCAAGTTGCTTTCAGTATTCTAGCGGTCGTATAAGAATCATCATGAAGCAAACATCAAATGAAAGAAACATGCGTACTAGAGAAACCTATCCTTAAAATATATTTTAAGTCCGTATATTTTCTGATTCTTTACCTTATAAAAGTTAAGTCCTAACGCACAGCCCAAGATAGAAAGTAAGACCTAGCTCTTATTTAGTTCGGCTGTTATTTCATAGCGACTGGCCACGGCGCAGCATTAAATACACTCCATCTTTCAAAATAAAGCGTCAGTGTGGAGGTGTGTTCGTTTTGTCGAAACATGCCGGGGGAATATCTCTTCGAAGTATGTGTTGTCTGTTGACAGGTGAAACCCCTTAAGCTCATAGGAATTCACAAACACTTAAGTAGTTTTACTTGTTAACCAAAAACATACTCTGCATCAGTATCAAAAGCTGGATCAAGCTAGGCATGTCTGTCCTTTCGTCCGTGTCGGTCGACATGCTAAACAAGCTCCCCGTCGCATGAAATAAAGTTCTTTAAATTTCGCAGAAATACGGGAAGTTCTTGGAAGCAGGTTTCTACTGAAAATGGGTGAAATCAGCGAAAGGAGACGTGCGAATAACGCGACATCTGTGTTTGTGTTTCTTATCTGTTTATTACACATACATTTGTAGCGATAAAAAATTTCATGTATGTTCTACAGCACCTGTACAAAAATGAGAAAAGTTTTTGTGTTAAATTTAAGAAGTATGTTGACTGCAAAAGATTCGGTTACAGCCAAACATAATTCCCTTACTGCTATCTTTAGTAACGAAATGTGTTTAATATTAGACAACCAAAACAAGTAAATGACAGGTTGCTTTAGAAATTTGGTTGGATCAGTATCGGAAACGCTCTAACAACGACAAACGAATAATTAATCATAAAACATTTAGTTTTACAGGTTGCGAGGACTTTAAGAATAGTTTTTCTCACACGCCTTGTGCTCGCAGTAACGAAAATGCAAAATATCCTTTACTGTTTTTCAAGTCATTGCACTGAAAGTCAAAGGACGATATTTCGTAATCGATGTGTTTGAGGTCAAATAAGCCAACAAAACACCCTACGCTAATGAATATAACTTACTTTATGGTCTATGCTCCTTGTAAAATCCTTCAGTCTTTGTCGTTAGTCTTAGTGGCTACCGATCATCTCACTCTAGTTGAAGAATTTACTTTTTGGGTTAAATAAATTATAAGATTAATAATAACAACAAATATGATATGTGGCTTTAAGAAAATCGCAAAAACAAGCCATTCCCGTTTCTCGCAGTTTGCTTCTAGTGCTAACCCAAAAGCAATGTACTACATTTTCGAGATTGTCCGTTCTGCCCATTCACATTTACTTGGCTAAAGCGTTATGTGATACTACAATAATAGTAATAATAATAATAATAATAATAATAATAATAGTAGCTTTACAAGGCGAACAGATTTAATTGATGTTTTTATGATTGCTATAAGACAAACACTTTGATATGAAACAAGTACTTAGCAAGTGCTTTAAAAAAAAACTAAAATGGTTTATATTCGATCCAAATTGTCGTTCGTCGTCCCCTTTCGAATTTGTAAAACGCTCACTTGTAAGCTCAGCTAATCCAGCACTGAGGTGTCTCTAATCCAAGCAGTATGCCAAGCAGTATGCATTAAAACCAGAATCAAATGAAATTAATTATTTAATAAATTATTAATAAAATTATAAAAACTGACACAATTCCAAATCGAAATGTCTGATAGATTTTCTGCGGTGTCCATGGAAATTCAATAACATTACGTATCATTACATGTGGTAAAAACAGTCAAGATAATTTACATATAAAAAATTAATATTAAATAATAAATATGAGTGCATACGATGCATATTCCTTTCTCGTACATATATATATTTAAACATATATTTATGCATTTTTATTAAAATTTAGATTATTTTAATATTTTTATAATTAATTTTCAAAAAACTTAACGAGACAGTTTTTATGGTCGGTTAGATTGGTGCGGTAGTTTGCAATTATTTGTCTGGCTTATGTACTTGTATGCATTTGTGTTGATTAGTGGTTATGGCCCAAGAAAAAAAAAGAAAGAAAAACACACTACCCTGGACTACTTGAGTTAAGCAGACGCCATTAGATAATAAAGAAAAAAAAAAGGAAAAAAAATGGAAAAGCCCACGCTCTCTCTGAACCGCCAATCAGCCAAATGTGTTAAATACTTTTTCTTTATATTTTTTTTCCTTTTTTTTGTCTAAAATATGCAAAAGTTTACAATAAAAACAAATTCTATTTTTTTTCCTTTTTTTTTTTTGCTTATATTTGCAGAATGGTTACTGCTTGGTGAGAGACAAAAATTATTGCTGAACAAATATTAAATTACAACCATGCAACAGCTATTAAAAATATTTCTTATGCTTAACACAGTTGCAGGAAACAACTGCACTTTGCCGGTGATAAATAATGCAATCTACATACACAAGTGTTTGATATTAACGTAAAAACAGAGATCCGATATTCGTTTTAAGCCCAATCTTACTAAGCAATTGAAAATTGTATCTAACTTGTGTGTCTTATGTATGTTCTTTTAGAAGCTTTTACTTATGGTAAGAGAGTTTTTCCGGTATTTTCTGCCCTTTTTGCCATTTTTCGAGTAATTGCTTCGAGAAGAAAGCATGCCAATCTTATTCCATTCCATCCTCTACCAGGCATCACAATTGAACTTTACACGCAATTCTGGTCTTTTCACTAAAAACTCCATGATAAGTAAATGTCGTCCCAAGATTTCCACAATAATCAGAGACTTTGCATTTGCAAGAAAGTCTTCGTAGAAAGAATATAGTGTGAGTACTAAGATCGCGAGCCGAAGATTAGAAGGGCACAAGCAATAAACGCCTAGCTCTGTAAATATTGAAACTCGTCCTTTGCACCTTTGAATATTTTTACGGGCGAGTAGTAAGCAAACATCGCTCAATGGTATAATATATTGCATACCATAGCATCTTGAATGAAGAAGAGCTCTTTTGGCTGAGTATTTTTACATTTTACAAAGCTCCAGAGCTCCGCAGAGAAGTCTCTGACAATAGAATAGAAAAGTAAAAAAAGGGAAAAAGATTCCATCACAATTTTTCTACTTACCATTGTAAGGTAAATTTTCTTAAATGTCATTCTAAGGAGATGACATTTTCACGGCAGGCCGTATCTATGCGGTTATTAGGAAACTATAAAGAGACTTTGTATCATAGCATATACATATATATATTTATTTATTTGACATAACACTGTGCGCAAATCCTAGAGGCAAACCACCTGTTGCCATTCAACAGGCGAACGTGGATGATTAAGCCCTTTGAAGGTCAAAGGTATGCTTTCGTCATTTAGCAAAAAGGGGCAAAAAATAACAAGTGAACTCAACAAAGTCCCTAAGGTAATGTCATGGTCTAGGTTACATTCAATGTGGTTTAGAGGACAAAAGAAAGTAAGAACAAAGTGTTGTATTTTCATCGCTCTATTCATTCATACGTTGTTCTTCCCTTTATAAAGCACTTCATCAATGAATTCAAGCAAAACGTACACATTCATACGAATAAAGTATTTGCGCATTTACGTGTTTAGCGAGAAAACCATAGGTACACATGCAGAGGGCCGGTGTTTTTGCTTTTGATGCAAATCTTTGGACCGGCGCTTTAAAGCTCAATCGATTTTTTGCAAAGCAATTGTGCGACTGAATTCGAAAATATATATATACATATATACATATGATAATAATAATAATAATATGCATGTACATACAAATACCTATAAATATGTGTGTATGTTATTAGAAGAGAGTGTATTCTCGAAGAGGATTCTAAGTGCGAGAGTAAGGAAATCTGCACGCTATCGCAAGAGCATAAAGTTTGCGTAAACTTGACTTTGAGCCTTTTCGATTTCACTAACAAACAGACAGACAAACAAAGGACGCTTTGAGTTCACGGTTGGACGTTGACGTTTTTCTTTCATTTTATTTCATGTATACTGCCGCATACACTACTATGCACATACACACAAGAAAACTTTTCAAATTCATTCATATCGTATGAAACTTTAATAATTTCTCATGCGAGTTAAAAAGCTGAAAGAAGGTATCGTATGAGAGATCGGGCAAATGTGGCGCAAATACTTGCTGAAATATGAATTAAAATCGTTTCTTGAAAATCTAATTATAATAAAATATCATTTCTTGCTGTTTAAACAATATTTCGTGTTTAGCTCTACTTAATCAATTAAAATGTATATAAGCATGTTGTTAAGTGGGCGTTTTTGTAAATTTTGTTGCGCTTTAAACTATAATAACACAATTATATTTCCAAAAAGCTGTAAATTTTACAAAAAAAAAAAAAAAAAAAACAAGCGCATTGAAGCAGAAATATTAAACGTTTAAAAAATGAGGAAAAAAATAAGAAAATCTTACTAAGAAACCCACTCAAAAAACAGGCAAAAAAGAATGATCAGCAAACCGTGGTATTATAATTTATTCGCACTTATACAATTGACATTCGTTTAGGTTCTCACACCCCCGCTACAGCCGCACACACACAACCGTATACACATTCACGCACATATGCTTTCATGCACACTGAGAATGTTTGCAAATTATTATCAAATTGTTTAGCGACCTTAACCACTGAATTTTTCTTTTTATTTTTTAATCTCTTAAGATCTTAAAATATGAACAAGTGTTTATCGGTACTTGCAACGACTGCTTTTTTTTTGTTTCTTCTCTTTCTTGAAGCACCCACTTGTGTTTTATTTTCTTCAATTTATTTTAGTAGTATTTACTACGTCATCGCCACGAGTCACTAACACCTACTTTTTGAAAGCAAGAGCAAAGTCACTAGAATATCGCCCACTAAATCAGATCATTGACCGTTTTCTTTTCGATCATTTAAATTTTAATCTTTCTCATTCTTTAATCACAGAATCTATTAAACGAAGCAAAGACAAGCCAATTAAGAACGCTTATCAAGAGTCGCTACATTACAATATTAAAACAAAAAAAAACAAAATCAATTTTTTTCAAGTTTTGTTGCAAGTTTGCGAAAATTTTCTTAGAATATATCGTATAATGGATTAATAGACAATATATCGGCCAATAATTATCGGGACTTGGTAAATTAGACCTTATCTACGAAGAAGAGGGGGTGATCAGACTTTCCGAAGTAAGAAAAAACATAATAATATTGCCTTTGTTCCTTTAGCAAAGCTCCACTTATATATTATGAGTTCCCAGATATCATGAAAATGTCTTGGAAGCGTAATGACACAAATAATAGTAAGCATAGAGCAGAAATAAAGTGATAGCAGGGTGAGGGTTTTTTATGTAAGCGACCGTTCAATCGGGGAATCACTCCTTACATGTGTGCGCGTGGTGGTAGTTAGGAAGAACTATGGATCTGTTGTTCGCCGGCTCAAACGTCAGTGCGGTAGAGTTTACTTCGGTCGTAGCTATAGTGGGTTCATAGCCCGTAAAGGCATAAGCCTTACTGTTTGGACACGCACCCATCTTTTTTCTTTTCCCCATTTCTCACATGCAGGTGACATTCCTTGAGTAAACGGTTAAAAAAGACGAATATGGATAGGGAATGGTCGTGCATTTTGTACTCTTCTTATACCCATCACTGAAGGATAAGAGGTACATTCGTTTCG
This sequence comes from Glossina pallidipes, assembly GCA_000688715.1. Taxonomy (NCBI): domain Eukaryota; kingdom Metazoa; phylum Arthropoda; class Insecta; order Diptera; family Glossinidae; genus Glossina; species Glossina pallidipes. The sequence goes on from KK500027.1 coordinate 57,738, forward strand.
TCAAAACATGTGCCACACCCAGAAGGTGACCTCAGAGTTCCCATAAGTTATATATAAGTTTTTGATCAACACCAAATTCTAAATCCATTTAAGCATGTTCGTCTGTCACTCTATCTGTATATCTGTCTGCCTGTGTAAGTGAACATTTTTCCGGTCGCAGAAGTTCGGCAATAAGCTTCAAATTTGACATAAAAATTGGAAGTTCTTTTACGCAGATTGACTTTACAATTGAGCTAAATCGGCCAACGGACACGATCACAATACAACATAACCTGAGACCATCTCTGTTTTTAAAAATAAAAAAACTTTGTTGTTTCTTTGTGGGTATAAAAGATTCGTTCACAGCTGAGATAAATTGGAAAATTTTGATGCCAAATGATTTCAGCAATCAGACGGACGCTTCGCAATTAGACAATTCCTCTATTTCCGCCCACTTTCTGCTCAAGCACGTCCTTCACCTACAATATCCTCTGACCTTGCATTTGAGAATACCTCACCTTGCGAGGAGATGAAAAATGGTGAAGAGAATTTCACTTCTTCAAGATTTTTTACGAAGCAAAGGTTTTCGAACGGGTTCTTCCTTTAAATTGTTTGCAATTGTGTGAAGCTGCTTCTAAGCCCAGAAAGCAAGCTCGAAACGATAACGAATTTATTTACGATTTAATTGCAAAAATCGTTCAAAAGGATATTCTTGTAAAGATAAAAAGCAAACACAGACCATACACATGAAATAAACAATCTGTAGAGATTTTTAATATAAAATTAATAACCTCGACATCATTTTAGATATCGTAACAAATTGCCATTGGTTTAATTAAACCATTTCTTCCCTCTTCTTTTATGTATTTGTATTTAATTTTGTTGTTGCTGCTGTTGCTGGTTTCTGTAAGAAATATAACACACTATCGACAACAATATGATATTAACAATGTGTTATGTGTAAATTAACTTAATGTTGGGCGAACTTGATTGTCAGAATGGCTTTCAAAGGCACACGACTAATAATAAGAGAAATAAACCCAAATGAAAAAAATGACAATAATAATAATAATAACAATAACAACAATAACAACTACTTACTATAAGCAAATTTTAGATATACCAACATATAGATGTGCATATATTTGCACTATGTGTGTTGAAAGTGTGTGTGTGTGTGTGTGTGTAGTACAGTAAGAACAGCAAACTGGCAGATTTACATGTATTCATGGCTGTATTTGTGAAGAAAAAAAAAAAAACTGAAAAAATTATTATCATATAAAGTGACACGCGAATGCGGCGGCATGATGTCATTGAGAAAAGATCAATTGGCTTGAATGAGAGCGAAGGCAGGCACATACACTTGCATAGAAAATCACAACATTAACTGGCAAAGGCGCCTCAGCTGTACAAAGATATCTACCATTTTTTTTTAGTTTTGTTTCATAAAGATTTGTAAAATCGCCCAAAAACGCCAACGTTTACTGCGGAAAACAACCAGCATTACGAAGAAAAAACCAAAAAAAAATAAATGCGAGAATAATTCAACCACATACAATTTTTAATTTACGGCTTCAATATTTATTTTTCTTAAATAAAAGAAAAAAAAAAAAAAAATAAAAAAAAAAACGCAAACAAATTTTTTTTAAAACAAATACAATGACAAGATTTTCTTACACATACGCACAGACGCTCAGAGCCTTAAAGTACATAACGTACACTTGTGTTTTCAATTCATTCAATATGAGTTAAACGTGGCTCGAACGAGGTTACTGCTTGAAACGCCAATACAACCACGCGTTTCTGTTCACGTATACAACACAACTACTTTAGATTTGCTTACACATTTTGACAACAACAACAAAAAGAACAACAAGAACAACAACTCTAACAACAAGAACAGCGGCAGCCATAAAATATGCCGGACGCCCAGGCAAAATTTTTCAAAAAGAATTCAATTTTCCAAGTTTTTGCCTTTGTTTTTTCTTTCTTTTCACTTCTCCACTTATTTTAAATACAAATGTTTTTAATTCATTGGCCGGACCGTAAAGTGATAAGCATGGATAAGAATCTCTGTTGGTAGAAATACGCTCTGCAGAATATAAGTGTAAAAGAATCTTGCCTGCAAGCTTATGCATATGACAGTGCATTCTCTTGCGGTAGCCACGCGTCACATTTATTTGCCAAAACGAACAGTTGTGTGCACCATCTTGGACACGCGCCGCGATGAACCCACGTTTATATTTTTGCCAACACTTTGCATGTACATACATGCATGTATGTGGCAATAAACATGCTTTATTAATTACACGAATGACAAGTAAATGCCTTAGTTGGTCATAAGGTAAGGAAACAGAAAGAAAGTGAGATTTCTTTACCATCCAGCATCTCCCGTGATTTTGATTTATTTTTAACCGGCTGAGTTGTTACTTCAATAAATACCAAGTGGTCGTAAGGAAATATTTTGAATAATTGTTGAATATTGTCCGGGACTAGGACCGACTCACACGAAATTATTGATTTTCGCCAAGTGTCCAGTTACTTATAGGAAAATACATACTTGTTGATGATTCTTGAGAGAAAGCGACTTTTGATAAAAGATTTACATAATTTTACGGAGTTCGATCGTCATGATCGAAACTGAAACACACTATAAAATCATCAACGGAAAAGGGTTATCGCCCATGAAAATCATATGTATAATTACGTATGCATAGCGGCATTGGGGTGATGCGAGTGACAAGTTCTTCATCGATGAGCAAATAGGAAAAGAGGAAGGAGACTTGAAGAAGGAGAATGAAGGAGGAGGATGAAGGAGAATATCGAAAAAGATAAATATGAATGAAAATGCTTTAAACCCCTGCTAATTGCAACGGTAGGCCAGTGCTGCACAATGATTCCATAAGCAGGCGGCCTGAATATTTTTGCCCTTGTAGACATATTTCTTGCTATTGTAATCTGCTTCGAGAAATACAAATGACTGTGCGTCTGCCAGCCGATCTAATTTTCGGCCGTGCATTTCAAATTCGTTGGTGTTGTTTTTCTCAAAGCAAGCGATAAAGTCACAATTTTCTTTTGCGAAACTATATATAGCTTAAAATCATTTTATTCAATAATTTGCTCTTCGAGTTTTTTGAAGCGTATCTGTTGTGGTGGTGGAGGCTGCAGTGTGTACCAAGGCCCAGTTTCTAGTTTGGTGAAACACTTGCCAGTGCTGGGATTATTCTGTTCTCCCTAATACTTTCGAAAGGAGGCAGTGCTGATAAATGCATTATCGGAGCCAACGAAATACACACGCATAGGATTTTCCACAAAAGGAAATCCGGTTTCCTTCGGATATCAAACAATTGATAATTGAAACTAATTGATGAATTGCGAAGTGGACTTTTTCGAGTGAAGTAGGGAAAGAGTCTGCTTTTCAAAATGAAATAAAGCGAGACCGTGTTAAGGATGTTTTTTTTACACTATTATGACGTGTAAAGAATTATATGCTAATAACAAACTTCCGCATAAGTTTTCCGTAATATGTTTTCTTAACGTAAATTAACGAATAATTTCGAAGGCATGTACATGAAAATCCCGCCGTAATTTGAAAATGTTAGGTAGTAATGTGCAGCGATTAAAATCTTTGGCTTTCACTCGAAATTACTGTTTTTCAAAGCCAATCTCTTAGAAGAGAAATAAAATTTTTTTGAGTTTTCCCTAAGAAATATTCACGAAAGACTTGTGAGACACGTGACAGTTATAAAAACTTATTTATTCTTTTCGTACCATTTGCAATAAAAACATAAAGATCACTTTGTGTACACATTCCGTCTGCGCTGCCAAAGTAACCTCACATAATATTACCATAATGATTATTACCTTTGATCAAACGTATTCTCTTAAGCATTTCCTCTAATCAGGAATTTACAAGAAAAAAAAGCAAAAAGAGGAAAAGAAACTTGGCACTCACTCTTCCAATTCGGTCATTACTTGGCATAGCGATGAAGACGATCAGCATTTCTATTTATACAAATCTTTACCGTGCGTATTAATTTCGAATTATGTTTGGCCTCCGTTTTTTTATGCATTTAACTAAAAGTTTTTATTTTTGTTTTTCTTTCATTTCCCATTTCATTTAAAAATCATAAATCTTGGGAGATTGAAAGAAATTTTGTTTTTGAAAACCTCACAAATAACTCTATTACTTAGTTGCGCTGTGGGACAAAGTATTCTTCTTTCCTCTTTTCGTTGCTTATCCAAATGCTATGCAGGGCACTAAACGCATTTCACAATTTCAGATTGATTTATTAACACGAGCGATTGAATTGGAAAAATGTTATTGAAAATCAAAGCATGAAATATTTAGAAGACTACTTTTTATAGTATTAGTGCGTCGTAGGAAGTATGAGAAGACCATTTTGTACATCTTTTCTTTTGTATTCTACATCACTTTGCGGTACTTGGGTATACTAAGTTGGTGCGGATGTATGCAACAGCCAGAAAGACTTAAGATTGGCCCACCTTTCAATATCACTTTCAGAATCAATCTAAGCTGGTCCGCATGTCTGTTCTTCTTGTTTTCTTGTATCCAGCCTTCAAATATATTGAGGTTGTTTAACCCAAGGACGCGCACTATTGAAAATGGTTCGGCTCGGACCATTTTATTAAACTCCTCCCCATATAATTCTTTTTTTCGGAAAGTCATGGTATGAACAACAATACTCCGCACAAAGAGTCCACTAAAGTGACTAAGGAAACAAAGTTTGTAGGGGTAAGTCACAAAAGAATTTAATTCTACTACTTTTAAAATAATTGTTTTGCAACGTTGCATGCGAAATGGTCATTACTTAAAAGAAAAAACTTTATTTTTAATGTTTACACCATTTTTTAAAAAGATGCTTAGATTAAATATCATGTATATAAATAATATATATATATATATATATATATATATTTTTTTTTTCTTTTTTTTTTGTTTATATCCGCCTAAGTAGCCAAGTAGACAAAAGGTCTGGACTGACAACTCAATGGTCATGGAATCAAATCTCAATTGCGATAAGGTTTTCAATAAAGTCAATATCCTTAGATGCTAGTGGTTGGAGAATTTAGTCTTAGAATTTATTTCTCTGGGTAAATTAATTGTAATGATAATAATAATAATAATAATAATAATAATCATAATAATAATAATAATATTTTTTTCAATATGATTCATCATTCAGATGGCAACTCCCTTGCATATAGCGTTTCTATAGCGTTGACAGTTGCACCCAGGTATGTCGGCTTGACGAACGCACTTCTTACCCAGTAGGGCAAAACGGTAACCAAAACGAACCTGCTTCCTTACTTATGTACCAAAAGTTGAACTTTTGCTGGTTGCGAACTTACTGTTGCTCGTGGTTTTACTTCATTTGTCGGTCCTTTTGCCAAGTTTCAATATTTGGAAAAAAAATCGAAATTGAGAAGTTCAAGTGTTTGCTGAGAGATTGTTTGGATTTATTTTTTCTGTAGAACGTTACCTGGCGACGCAAGCAGACAATCGATTTTGTCTATTTATTCTGATCTAATTATATTTTACGCGACATTTTCTTATATCAGAGCAGCTGAGAGCGTAGAAGCAGCGTTAGCAGATCTATTTTTTGCAATTTCACTGGGAATTTTGGGCAAGAGGAAAGAATGTAAAGCTAGGAGTATAAAAAAAAGCTAGAACTTTAGTCAAGCCGATTGAGTGTCTGTCCCGTCACTCTACCTCTTTTCATTCCATATCGACTGCGTTTCCGGAAGCGAAAGTTACCTTATATGGAATGGAAGGATATTGCGTACAACGCTATTAACCTCCACTAAATGCTGACGCGTTTTACATGAAGTGGTACGTCCAACAAACTGTTTTCTTAATACCTCCTGTGCTCTACGACATGCTAAGTATACGCCTGTACGAAGCAGAAAAAAAAGCTCGAACATAAAACCAAGCCATTGTAACATATCTTTAAAGAGAATTTATGATAAAACAAGTGAAGCACTATAGCGCGACATTTCACTGATTATTAAATATTTTACCCCAGCCTACAGCTATTCATATAACCATTTTTCAAAATAAAATGTGATATGGGGAGTGGTCGGTAAACGTCAGAGCGCACCTAATTTCATTAAATTCATTAAAAAATCGCGGCCTGTAAGTTGAAGACAGAAATAATGAAGGGATAGACAAGCTTAGAATCTATTTCTGAATTGATCGGTATATTTAAAGGTGAGTCCATTCCAAGCCCTTATGGGCTTTGCATACATCCACACAAACTTAACATATCTACGTACTACAAGGTGTAGGGTAAAAACGTGTGCACTTCCCTGCCACATCAGTCTGTGGCACTTATTTTGTACGCATACAAGAAATCGTCTTTGCTGATATTCTGCCCTTACAATAATCGCATGATAGATGAGAGATATCTGTACAAAAGTCTTTCAATTTTTTATATTTTTGTTCGAAGACCAAAATACTGATCATCGTAGCAAATTCATAAACGCTTCAAAAAAAAAAAAGTCGTGGCGACATTTTTTGCCTAAACGTAAATATAGAGGAGGAACTACTTGTGCTCCTCTTAAGTAAATTCAGTTTCAATATTTAAATACATTTTTACTTCTCTCTAGCTGTGCACGAGCATTTTTAATAAAAGCTACACTTAATTAGAATTATGAATAATTTTTTTTTTTTTAATGAATTAATTTGTGATATTTAATTAAAAATTCATTGATGATTTTTTTGCAGCGTTTTTTGCTTGGTGCAAACAAGCTTTTTATTCATGCGATCATAGAGTACAAAGGAATCGAAGACTTGTATTGCCATTTACAGAATCTTAGAATTTTTAATTCACAATGAATACGTAAGAAATATTGTTTCATTCATTCAGTCACTCTGTCAATCATTCATTCGTTCCTTTATTCCGTCTTGCTTGTGCCAGTTTTCATAGATCGAGTATCATGTAGATATCGTAATTATAAGTACATCGATTACAAGTTAATCATAAATTTTCATTAAACAAAAAAGAGAACATTATCTGCATCTACATAGCTGCTAAATCTTCGTAGGTGTTTGTTGTTGCTATTTTGCTTTATAGTTATTATTATCATTATTATTATTATGATTATTTTTATTGATTGTTTAAATATTAAATCAGGTTTCTTTGTTCGCAATTGAAAATCATTCATAGCATGAAAGCTTGCTAAGATGTAAAGAAAAGGTGTGATAAATTGTTCAAATGCACGACATACGCTTATACACGTAAGTACGCACGTACACAGGCACGCTAACGTTAGGATTTATTACTTTGTATAAATTGTAATAAAACTTTGTGCAGCCTTAGAGATCATGCCTTCGTAAGCATTTTTTGACGATTCTTTCGCTACATTGTCTCAACTCTCAAGGCAAGTTCTTTTCCCTATGGCTTGGAATTCAAATCAAATGAAAGCACAATAACCTCATACTGTACTGGCTGTATGCGAGTGAAGGCACTTTAGAGGGACGCGGTTCACTATCAAAAATACTACGCCACTTCGTTTAATACAATTATCCGTATTAACGACTTTTCAAAAGAAGGCTTTATATCGGAAGTGGTCGAAAAGTGGTCCGGTCTACCTCAAGTCCTTGGGGTGCTGCGTATAGCCGAGCAAACTGAGTACACCGTTGTGGTGCATATGTTGTAGGGTACAGTAGCAGATGTGCAGCAGCGCAACAGCGTAGCAGTGCGGCACTCCTTGTCAGGTGTGTGTGCTTCCAACCGCTGATTTGCAGATAAACCTCTCTTTTCCCTTGTATTTAGGAGGCATATTATTGTCCGCAAGTTTAATAAAATGCTTTCACTTGCAATTCTGTTTGCAAAATCTGTCAAACCTCATATATTGACTTCTAGTTGTTCCAATAAATGTTTAAATGTTTGCGATACGCTAAAGCATAAATCAATCAATAATCTATCGTAATAGCTTTTCGTGACCTTATGTTTGCTTGGACGCATGAATTGAATTAAAAGCGATTGTGATTAGACACCTGAGACTAAAGAGATTATGATCTAATATAAAGCCTATTGTTTCTAAAGACTAACAGCTGTACAGCAAATGAAATTATGTGGTAACAGCAAGACCAACAGTTACAAACGCCCACTCTTTCATTTGATTTTCATAAGAAATAAAGAAAAAACCATTTTGTAACTCGAAGCCAAGTTATATAATTTTAGTTCCGGCGGAAATTTCGAAGTCCTAAATAAAACCAAACAAAACAAACAAATATTAAAAAGAAATTTAATAAAAGACTTAATTAAATTTGAAAAAAAAAGCAAAGGCAACATGGAATTGACAGTCATTTAAATTGTTAACAAATTAACTGTCAAACTATCAAGTTGAATGTGTTTGTGTGCTTCGCTAAGGAAAGATTAAAACTTTTAAATCAAGGCTCTTTTCCCATGCTCACCATATGGCTGTGAAATGAAACGAGTGTGTTTATAAAAATCTATAAATTAAGGTGAGCCGAACGATTTCAATATGCAAAGCATTCATAAGTATTTTGCATGAATGAATGAATAAATGAATGAATGAATTTCTATGGGTTTGGAATCATTAATTTATTTATCCATGTAAACAATTGGCATAATGTGTAATAATAGCTATTTATTAAAAGATACACATATACATATACACACTTTGGCTTTTGAAATGTGTTTCAAAAAAAAGTAGGGTGAGGTAGGCAGGTATCCATAGCGAAATATATGAACATGCTGCTCATAACCGAACACAAGTTTTTCTGCCACAATTAAGTGTTCGATTTCCTGTTCTTTTTTTTTTGTTTTTGTTTTCTCTATATGATAAAAATCTAATTTTCAGTGTTTCTTGATGAAGGCCTTTTAATGGTAGGTCTACTCTAGAAATGTAAACGCTTCGATGCCAAAAATGCCATATTGTTAATGCTTTACAATGAAAATTTGCTCATGAGAGTAATTTGACTCTGTTCCATCTAAGATTTCTCATGAATATGGTAAACCCATCAAAAAATTGGTCTGTAGTAGCAATTGAGCAAAAAAATAAAAGGGAGAGAATTTGGACTACGTAGGTCAATTTTTTCATAGGGGTTCTTATGAAACGGCAGCACTTATATGTAGAGAAAGTCTAATTTCTAGTCTTTTATGACGGAAGCTAAAAAATTACGGAAATAAATTAAGTTTACTAAAATTGGATCACGCCTTGTGATGTTTTGGACAGCCTAGAATATGCGGGATTTCATGAAGAGTATGACTTGGACGAATAACTGTATTAGCTGACATGGTGTAGAGTATCTGAAAAGCGGCTTTACCCGACAATAACCATCTTCCTTGTTGTTACTTATTTTTTATTTAGACCAACAAGTTTAACACTAGCAGCAGAGACTATCGGCACTTCTTTTTTCTAAAAGCTAGATTAGGTAGTTACGGTATAGCGGATCGACTATTCGATTTTTAATTTTACATTTGTTTATTTGTTTATAATTACTTTACTTTGACTGATCGCATAAAGGAAACACAGACTTTTGAATGCCAACGATTGTACATCAATTGTGGTTGAGGTTATCGCGCGGAATATTTGTCTCTCAGACGTGGGGTGTATGCTCAGATAAAATTTCCTGCTTTCTGCTCCTGCTTAATATTTCCTTAAATTATACACGCGTCGGCGATAAGAAAACTGTTAATAGACTATCGGTCGGTAAACGTCGGCGATAAAAAAAACGATTAGCAGACTATCTGTCGGTACGTCTCGTCAAAGAAACTATTAATAGACTATCGGTCGGTGAAGTATTACGTCCTTAAGGATTTTTAACAATCACCAAATTTATCGCCGTTTGTGTTTCTTTTTTGTTTTAGTAGTAGAACAAAATTAAAGAAAAAAACTGAAAACTTACTAACTGAGAAAAAACTTTACCATTACTTTCTGCTTTGGAATAAAAAAAAAAACAAAAATAAATAAATAAATAAATAAATAAATGAATAAATGTCAGGCATATGGAAATTTTTAACCCAAATTTGCTAATTAAGTGTCAAACAACAGAAAACAAATGTTTTACATTTGCTTTATACGCAATAGCAGCAGCACCACCAGCAGCCGCAAAAGAAAAACTCTAGCAATAGAATTTTAATTTACATTTTTATAACACAAAAATAATAATAAAAAAAAAAAGAAAAGAAAAAAATCACAAACTGCATAAACTATACGTAGAACTAAATGACTGAAACTAACACGCAAGCATTTATGCAGTCGGGCAGGCCTTTAGCTATGCATATCTATGTCTTTTTCTCTTTTTGATTTTTCGAAGTAAAATCGAATTTAAAATTTTTACCAAAATTTTGTTGCCGCAATTTGCACAACATTGCGATTCTTAGAGAATCATAATTTTTGTTGTTGTTACAAAATGTGATGTCAATTAAATTTGCAAATTAATTCATAACAAACATTTGTAAATGCTAGCAAACACATGTACGTCCGAATGTTTTTCAATAAATTTATTAAAAATATTATGTTTTTCATGCAAACCCGTTATCGCGTAGACCAATCAACCGAGGCAATCGAGGCAAGCAGCTAGTCACTCACTCAGTCAGTCAGTCAAGCAATTCATTCATAAATTTATGTGAATGGCGAGTGCGTACAAGTTTGTGAATGGACATACATGTGTATACATTCATCTACATACATCTATACATAGCTTATACAATGTCAACTGTCAGCATATGGTAGAGTGTTTGGTCGTTAAAATTTCAATAAATTTGTTCTCTATTTATTAATCTTTTAATTTCGATTAGAATACGAGGCCCACGATTTCTCTGGTGAGCCTAAAGTCCTGATATCAAGTTATTAGTATTAGTATTAACATCCGCTTTGCTCATTGGATGTAATCCTTAACATCAAGTGCTTATGCAGCAGATTTGAAGAAGCAAAATACATCGCATTGCAATCGTATCTTTCTGTTTGTTACTTTCTTCGACGAGTGACGAAGTAAATAAAAGGAACTAAGAAAATTACATTCGTCCGCAATAGAATCTTTTATACCCATCACAGTTATGCGTCGTACATTGTCTTGAGGTCCGCGACGTTTAATTTCGAACTAACACTCTTCTCTTGTCGTATTCTCCTCTCCAAGTCACTTTATTTCATACCTAATTTATGATAGAACTAAGAAAAAACGAATTCTCCACCTTGTGGGATGCATCACATTCATTGTAGTATCAACGCATTTGTACACCGATAATATATCTTTATGTGAGGAATGTACAGAATAATTTTCAACCTTAACCCTTTTTTACCCTATGAGCAACAAACAGAAAACATCAAAAAAGTGAAAAAATAAAAAATTTATTGTTTATAACTTCGGGTAGGCGTGGACGATTTTTTCCAATTTTTGCACAGATGCTGCGTGACCACTCATGCAGTATCTGTATCTGCTGTGGTTTACAAGTAAGGAGCGAAAAACGAACTTCTTTTTATTTTTAAACATAAAGGTGGGCTTAGACTCTATTATAATGGGGTGGTGCTTTTTGGTCGATTTACTCCGTTTGCAATAATAATAAGGACTTCAAATGTTTCTGCCAGATTTGAAATCGTTAGCTTAATTTTTTGCTTCCAGGAGACAGACAGACTTTATAACACACATTATACAGATGGGCAGACGGACATGCTTACATCGGTTTAGAATTTGATACTGATCAAGAACATATACACTTTGTGGGGTCTCTGCAGCTTCCCTCTAAACGTTGCACACTGTTTGGCTTCCAGTAATAGATATAATAAGTGGGAGGTAGTTTCATTAAATATCGAAAAATATCTTATATTGGCCACGTAAATAAGGGCGGAACAAGTTAATGGACAGTTTTTAGCACAATTTTATTAAACGAAACATGACCTTCGAAAATGAGTTTGTAATGCCTTTTGTAGTAATACCAAGTTTTTAATTAATCTGCCAGGCTTCTCTTCATGTTATCAACGATGGCGTGTTATGTGCGATGGGAAATGGTAAAGAGTGGAAATATGCTCCCTTTGCGCGTGGCGAACTTCACGTGGAATGCCAGTCGCATCTCGAGCATTCGCCTTCGATTATCTGTTAGGCAATGTTTGCCTTGATGTTAATTTCCTAACATCGATATATTAATGAAAATGCTTTCAACTGCTGTTAACTGCAACTGTACCCGAATACTAAACAATTATTTTATAGGCAGTCAAGCTGAATACATTTGTTTTTATAGGTACACATGTCGCTGGGTTTCACCCCTTCCTTAATCTAGTCCGATAAATGCAGCCAGCAGTGTGTCTGCTACTTGACTTGATCTTCGGCGATGCTTCCCGTGTTCGTTGGTATTGTTTTTGCCGAAATAAGCGGTAAAGTTACGAGTTTCTTTTTAAAAACTATTTATCGCTTGGAACCATTTTATTTAATAAAAATGTCACGGTTTTCAATATGAAAACATTTTAAAACCTTGACGTAGTGTAAAGGAAGATTTACGCACTTCCGAGGGTGGGTCTTATCTATTCTGCATGGCTAGTACTGGCAAAGATAGTCAACTGCGGATAAACATAAATGCTGACAAATTTCTATTTATTGATTTCTTCATGGGTTTTGATAAATGAAGTTTGCATTACTGAAGCTAACGAAGTGCGCATGTATAGCGTTTTTCGCAGAATGAGATCTTTTTCTCTTCAAGAATATATTTTTTACATTAGAAACTAAATATGTATTTGTGAAAGATGGGCATTCGTGTTACAAATAAGAAAGACGTATTCTTGCAAAGCTGTGTTGAAATCTTTTTTTTTTGTATACGAAAGAAACTCGTCTTCTGAGTGAAAAAAGGAAAAATGCCTGCATATCAAAATGAAGTAAAGTGAAAGTGTTTTAAGAATTTTTCTCCAACAATATTATGACATGCATGTAATTAATGTACGGCGAGGGATAAAATGGTATTTTTAGAACTTTTGATTTGTGCTCGAAATCACAGTGTTTTGAAAACAAATTGTCGCACATCGTGGCCGGTTTTCCATCCCCCAGACCACACTCCAAAAGCGATGGGGCTAATTAGAATCAAAACCTTATGACAATCACTTGGGTTTTTAATGATTGTTTCTAAGTCTATTACATCCGATGAGAAAATGTAGTTCTATCGCCTAGATGGTGGGCACAGCATACATGTGATGACGACTCTTCTAAACAAGTTCCTTTTATATGGAACACTTAATGGAGATAAAAAGAGGTCAAATAGTCTATAAAGAGTTTATAATGAACTAAGATCGGCATTTAACGTAATGTGTTGTCAGTACATCGCAGCTGCTTTATTGCATACAGAGTCTACGGTTGCATAAGGATTCCCATACAGAAACAAATTTCATTAGCCAGTGGCAATGTGTTCATATTCTAAACAGTAACAGCCGAATGCATAAACTATAAATGACAGTTATGATGCGCATGCTTAAAAGCATATTTCGCACACTCGCATACTCGCATACTCGCTCACATGCGCGCACACACATCGAGAGAGCTGTGCACCAGATATGCCAAAGACCGTTTGAAATAGCACAGCAGTCATATGGCAGCTGAACGACAACAGTAAAAAGAAACCACCGAACATTCGCAGGGAGTCTGTGGTTCATTTGTAACGTTATAAATACGAAGAATATGACTTTTAAAATGAAAGATGACATAAATTGCTTTTAAATATTGGTCAGTGTGCAATAAAAATTTAACGGACCCGATAACAACAGTGAGAGCGGGAGAGAAGGAAAGAAAGAGAGAAAGAGGGAGCGAGAGACAGAGAGAAAACTTACGGGGCAATGCCGCACATGCTGAACCATTCGTATTCGTCCATGCAATGGTCAAAGTCAACTTTAAAACAAGGTATGAAATCATAGCAACATATAAAACTACAGCTGATTGCATTCTATTTGGCCTGCAATTGTTGTCTCAGTTGAGTTCAGTTCAGTTAGTTTAAATAGAAACTATTCGAGTGATCTTTAAGTAAAATCTGCAAAGAAAAAAAAGGAAAAAACGATAGAAGACTTGGTTCTCCTGTCTGCCATCTACCCGTCTAAACGTCGTTCGACATGTTCATCGTTTCGTTGTCTCTGTACATGAAAAACTATTAAAAACATGTAAAAGCTTTTAAGTGTTTTGGTTTAGTTGAAATTGTGTACCGCGGTCTTGCGGTTTACAATGCTTGTGGATTAGAGTTGTGGTCGCCATTGTTGTTGTAGCCTTTGCTGTTCATCACTGTCGTTATGGCTTATATTTTGGCAGAAATTTTATATATTTAGTGGTTTACATGCAATAATTTAAACGTTTACAAAGCCTCTCTTTCCTTATTTTTTCGTTTTTTCTTTTCATTTATCAGTATGTGAGGAAAATTAATGAATGGGAACGCCCGGCTTGCTAGCATCTTTTTATGAAATTAAAAATGTGTTGTTTTTTTTTTTTAATTTTTCCATTGCTTTTTAAATCGTGGCTTACATTTTTTTTATAACCACTTCCACCGAAAACCTGCGCCAAAAACCGCTACAAAACATCTTTAATAACAGTCAACCATCGTCCATATGTCTCTCCGTTCCTAAGAGACATTTGGACCGAAACATGTATGTATGTGTTGTTGAGCATCGATCAGCAACACCAACACCTTTGTCCCCTCGCTTGCTCCTCCGTCATGCCATTCTACACTCCTCGACTTTCGGTTTTGTCTACTCTTTGGCTGTGATTTCGATTCGCTTTGACAATGAATGCAAGCTCAGGTTTTTTTTTGTTTTTTTTTTCGTTTTTGTTCGTCTGGTTTCCTCTTGTTCGCTTGGTGTTGCGTGGGTAGACTCATTCATAATATTTTTCAATTTTTTTGTCTTTTTCTTTCATTAAACTCTTTTCATTGCTCTAGTGCTGTGTATTAGAGTTTTTGCTTTTAGGTAACTTTTAAAAAAGCGCTCGTATGTAGCTTTTATAACCACATAAATGCATTTAAAAGTCATTTCATAGTCGCGTATAGGTCTTTGCATAATAAAAAAATATTCAAAAGCCTATATGGAAGTGTTTTGAAAATATTTTGAATCAAATGTGTTTAATTGGAATAGAGCTTTCTAGGATGAATTTATGTCCTCCAGGAAGGGAAGGAATTAGCCCACAAGTATTTCACCAAATCTAAGTATAAAACTTATAGGACACCCTCTGCGGTCTCAGCAATGTACGTCTCCTACCGATCTATTCCTCGCTCTTCAAAACTTATTATTGCGCTGTATTCATTTCAAAAGCATCACATTAGCACTCTAGGGCGATTTTATGTCCGCCGGCGAGGAGTGGAAATGTATGTATGACTGTTTTATCAATTCTAAGTGCAGGGAAATTCTTCGAGTTCTCAGCAATGTTTGTTTGTTGTCTATCCATCTGTTCTTCGAACCTCAACAGTATTGCTGTTGCAATTCTTATATTCCCTTTCGTTGCAAATACAAAATAGTGATCGCTCTGAAGAATTGTTCGCATCCACCTTCTCAAGCAAACAAGCAAAAACCACAAGGCCTAACGTTCTTTGCAAATTTTTCAGTTGCTTAAGACAGACCATTTTCGCGTCAAAACCTTCAGTGGTTCTGCTGAATAAAAATGTCAAACATGGCCATCTCAGCACGTTTTTGTTTAAAAGAAAATCACGACCGTCCTCACTGACTTTCTACCATAGAATACATAACAAATGCGTACAGAAGATTGTTCGCAAAGTTGTTTCGTTTCGTAATTTGGACCACATTGTTATTATATATTCGACAACTAATATCGCAAAGCTTGTTTTCGAAAAAATTTGTTGTTTGATTCTGCGGAATAGCTTTTGCTTGATGCCTTATCGGCTATGGAAAGGTGAAAATCCAGCATATTTTGTATTGTTTTGCATTGACAGAAATCCAGTACCAAACTGGTTTATAAAATTCCGTTCCGACCATTTTGATATTAAAGACTTAGAAGATGAGTGGAAGCTGATGAAGACAAAATACAGGGATTAACCGATGCAAACGACGAATAACAATTCGTAAGATCGCTGGTAGATTACCTTTATCGAATGCGGTTGTTCGTAATAATATATTCATCCGCTATAAAAAAGTCGCCTTTCACTTTGATCCCAAAAAAAAAAAACGAAATGATTTTCGGAACAACCCAATAAAAAGGTGACTGTTTACTCGTCAATTGCCATTGCAATGGTAATTATGCCCTGACATGACACTTACATCCTGTCCATGCTGCAGGAACTGATGTTACCATGTTCGTACCTGACATAGGCCGCTAATTGTTGACTGCAGTATTTTAAGATTTGGATTTCTTGAATTTCTCGCAATATGTTTTGTTTTCCGGAAGCGAATTTTGTCCGTTTGCACACTTGAAGCTTGTGCATATAACAAGCAGCAATTTCCAGGCTCTATTTCTGCTCCTTCAGAAGGCCAGCAACAGCATGGCCAGATGAACTCTGATGATGGAGAGAATATAACGAAGCCTTCTAAATATTGCCATCTTTTCCATCCGCAACCAAACAAAAAATTTAAATGTTGGCTTTAAAAAGGAAAAGAACCAAGAATGAAAGGCCAAATCCGTTTGCTCACCATTTCACAGATTATTAGGAAAAAAAATTGAAAACATTTCTATTCGTTATCGCTCAGTTATGTGTTCGTATTCTTCAAATCTTCTTCGGAGTTCAAACTCTACTGATCGTTTAGCTTTTGTGTTTTTGATTTCTCTCTCAAAGTTTATGGAAAACCCCGTACGGCGATGTTTTACATAAATATATTTAAAGAAACAGACACTTAATGAATACATTCATGGTATTATAAATTTATCAAAATAACGGTTTAATATATTATTACCATAAAATGAAATTAAATTTAATTCACAAACTCGGGCAAGAGGAAT
Source organism: Glossina pallidipes (assembly GCA_000688715.1). Classification (NCBI taxonomy): domain Eukaryota; kingdom Metazoa; phylum Arthropoda; class Insecta; order Diptera; family Glossinidae; genus Glossina; species Glossina pallidipes. The sequence continues at coordinate 74,617 of KK500027.1, forward strand.
AATAATTTATGCCATAAAGTAAAAAAGAAAAATAATATCTGAACATACATCCGTATGTTTTAAACAAATTATTATTAACACACCGCGTACGTGTACATATATAATATCATTCGATTCTATTCTCTGACGTCCTTTAGTTATACACTTGGTTATATTATCATTATTTTTTTTTTTTCTAACAAACAAAAACATATTAATTATATTAACGGGCATTTATTAATGAAAAAAAAAAAAAATAAAAATAAAAAAAAAATATAAAGTGAAACGAGAAAATATTATAATTAATTGAAAATAACAAAAATCTATGTAAATTATTTTCAGCAACTATTGGGCTTACTTAAGCTTACAATCATTTTGCTGCCGCGTTGCCGTGGCAGCAGCATGTTACGTGTGCTGAAACGAGACTACCGAGGAAATTGCGACATTTTCTCAGTTTAGCTTCCAGTCAAAGTCAAGTTATACTTGAAAACTTATTGGCTTATATATGTATGTAGTGGTTTATGCGTTTCGTTCGTTAAGTTCATTCATAAAATATGCTTAAGCATATACACATATATATGTATATGTATGTAATCTTGTATAAATAAATATATAAATATAAATATATATATATATATATGTCTAAAAGGCAAGGTATCTGTATTCATTCATAAGTTTGTCTCGTTGCCAAATATACAAAAACAAATACTAACGACGTTTTATATAATGAAACTTTTCTACTTCTGCTCAAAGCATAGTTTCATAGAAATCCAGTTAGTACATTGCACTGTAACATACACTTACAGCAAATGTTTCGTATTTGAAATTTTGCGTGGGCTGCTGACACAAAGCAAAAGAATAACAGCAACAAAAAACAATAAATGTTGTAGTTCAGACTCTCAAGTAGCTTAACTTTAGTTATTATTATCGGTGTTGTTGTAGCGCTGAAACTGTCATGTCACAACTGTTTAAAAGCTGAAAACAACTTTTATATGAACAGTTGCGCTCACTTACATACACACTCTTTCCGCGCAAACATGCGCACTAACACTTACTTGTAAATCGCTCCATGTTCAGTTGGATTAGGCAGCATTTACTCGTCTATTCAGAGCAAAGCTGCGAGGGCTTAGGGTAGTTAGCTATCTAAGGATAATGGACAAAGCTTCCTTCTCCTTTTTAACTGCCAAGGATTTAAAAGTCATTTACTTTAAATACCAAAAAGGCATTTGCGAAAATAAATTCTTCAAGCTATATAATTGTACTCACTACCATAGGGCCATCGTATACGAATTTTGCTATTTTTATATTCTATTACTTGTGGCTGTTCGTGCACGATTTTTGTTATGTTCGTTGATTTTCGGCTTGTTATCTCTTGCTTAAACTTTTCGAACAACAAGGACTTTTGATAAATAATTTCTCGGTGGCATTCCACATTCGAATCAATCAAAACTGGTTTAATTCAGTTACGAGAAAACCTATAAACTAAACATTTTAAAATCAAACAAGTACGAAAATTAAATTCGGTCGGGACCGAATCTTTTGTACCCATCGCTGTTATCCTAAGAAAGACAAAAGAAGTTAAAGAACCATAAAAGCGCAGCTGATTTTTTCTACTTTCAAAATAAAAGTCCTCGTTGTATAGGCATATGGGCGTTGTGGGCCTGTCCTTTGAAAAGTTTAGATAAATTCCAAATTCCTTTCCAAATTTGTAGGCGATATCTTCATTTTCGCTAACGGGAGAACGTTTACCACAAATACTAAAAAGTTCCGCGCACAGACAGGTGGACAGACGAATAGGCGGACATGTTTAGCTGCATTTCAAATTCGAAACTGGCCATGAATTTATATATTTTATAGAGCTTTTGAAGCTTCCTTCTGCGCGTTATAAAGGTATTGGAAAAACAAGTAAACTTTGATACGCCATAATATTGGGTAGGCGCGGTCAATGTTTTCCATTTTTGTATAAAATTAATACAGTATCGCCCTTAGAATACGTGTTCAACGATAGCTTCAATTTTGCGACCAGGGGAATGTTTACAGCAGACATTACACAGATGAGCAGACGGACATCCTTACATCGATTTAGAATTTGATGCAGATCAAGAGTATATATAGTTTGTGGGATCTTGGATGCTTCCTTCTGGGCATTGCAAACGATTTGACAGAATGAATGTTATAATCATCCTTCGGTGATGGGTATAAAAAGTAAACACGTTGTAGTCTCGGCCACGGATCACCACTAAGTACCCTATACTATTTCGCTTAATGCTGATGTTCCAATAAGGCGTTATGTGGGAAGTGGTCGAAAAAGTAATTTTGAACACCATTCCTCTTACGCCGAAACAAGTCAGCGTACCAAATTTTCTGAAAATATCCGAAAGATTGCCGCCTGAACAAACATCAGACGGACACACCGACAGAGAAGCTTAGATGGATTTAGAAAATAACTCTGAAAGTGATTGCCCTTCCGGGTATTGTATGCATCCGCTCTAACTTTATACGCCCCTGCACCATAAGTGGCGTTGGGTATAAATATCAAAGTATATTTTCTTATAAAACATAATGGCAGTTAACAAGAATATGGACAAATTTTAAGTCTATTGTGTGGAAAGGACGTCAACATCCGTCGGGATTACAGCAATAATTACCCATGTATACGATAAGCCTTTACTTTTATACGTACAGTACTCTCAGCCGACACTATGCGATAGTGTCTTAAGATCTAGCCAATGTATAAACGTAATCCGTATATAAAATATATTTTGATGTAGCTGTAAAAAATATCTTCGAAGCGTTTGTGCTACAAGTTTGCCAAGCGCCTAAAGTTGTCGCAAGCTTAAATCTTATGTACATAAATATCCTTTCATGTCTACTACGGAAATATTGACTATAAATAAATCAATGTATCTTGAAGTGCCGTAGAACGCATTTAAAGATGGACAGCCGTTTATAAATCTTCACAAAGCTGCGAAGCATATCTGTTGCAGTAGACAACGTTTCCAAGATTGAATTAAATTCAGAAAATATTCAATAATTTTGAAAATTGTTATTATAAAACGATTAAATCATCCTCAGTAAAAGCTACATGACTTAACTGTAACCTAAGCGCTTTAGACATTCACGTATTCACAATTCCCTGGTTTTTTGAAGAGGCGTGCAATACAACGATTATAACCTTAACTTTTTACCTTATTTGGCTGTCAAGATAACAACTTGAGCAATGAATGAGTCAGATATATAACTGTTTTCATCGTTGGTAATGATTTAAAGACGATTTCACAGTAAGAGAATAATATAAAGAACGCAACAATATTTTGTTTATTTCTAAAATCTTAAATATCTATACATAAGAAATGTGCTTTGGAGCATAATTGAATCTTTAGAAAATCATTTCATTCATAAAGCGGTGTTAAAATAACAACATTTCATACGGCCTACGTTGCACTAGTTCTCTGTTGATTATTGTAAGTAACGACACCCATACACTAGATAATAATGCCTAAAATACGTTTATATGTGTGCCGTCAGGCACGCGTCTGCTTAGTAAAGATGGATAGTTAACAATTCATAACAAATTTATTACAAAAATTGAAAACAAGAGAAACACACCTGTAGGTGTTAAAACAAAATGTGTAAACTTGAAATTTTTAATTACAATGAGGGATACAAACAAACATAGCCTGCAAACACTTTATGCTGTTGTTAAACGAATGAAAATTAAAATTTGATTTCCATGCCAGTGCATATATGACTAAGATCATCAACTAATGCCGATAGATCGAATCTTGTCTATGCGAGGCACGACATAACACATTATGTTTTGGCAATAACACTCAGAGCTACACCCAATTCTCTCTGTCTATTCTCTATTTGTTGACAAAGAAAACAAAAACGATTTTTATGCTTTCAACAAATTTATGAATGAAACTTGAAAGTTTGTTAAGCAAGTTTATGAATTTATAAAAAACCTTTACACTCAAACGCGCAGTTGTAGATGTAGCTGAAAGAAGTTGAATGTAATCAGCATTGGTCTATTCCGATCAATTGGTTTAAAGTGGTGTTATATTCAGTTCGCAAACGCATTGAAATCAGAAAGAGTTTTGTGGAAACCTTCAAATCACTGAGCATACTTTTACTGTTCAAGGAGGAGCATCACATCAGTTAAATAATTCAAACCTTATCAGTTATTAAAATTTATTTCACTCTACACGAAACTTTAATAATTCGATTGTGGTTCGTATTTTGTCCTTATAAAAAATCCTCAAGATAATGGTCATCTATGTTCACTTTAAATTGAATAAAAGAATTAGGAAACTTCCTAAGCCGTTTGAAGAAGTGCGCACGTTCGTTAAAGCAGTTCTTTCTCTTCTCTTCTCTTCTCTTCTCTTCTCTTCTCTTCTCTTCTCTTCTCTTCTCTTCTCTTCTCTTCTCTTCTCTTCTCTTCTCTTCCGTACTCCGCTCTGCTCTGTTCTGCTCTTCTTTCTTCTTCTCTGCTCTTCTTTCTTCTACTCTTCTCTGCTCTGCTTTTCTTCTTTTCTCTTGTCTCGCCTTTTCTTTTCTTTTCTTTTCTTTTCTTTTCTCTTCTTACTGATTTTCTTTTTCTCGCTATGCTTCTCTTCCCTTCTTACCATCCCATTCTATTCACTTGTATTTTTCACTTTTCAATGTTTAGTCAATTTGCGTAGGGTGCTCCTAGGGTGGCAGTTCTACGATTTAAAATTTTTAAAAAAAGCAACAACAAAATTTCACTTGAATTCACTTGAATTTCATTCATTGCTCGTGTGCTCTACTCATATACAAATTTTCATACCAATGCACACAAAGTTGTAAGTGCAAGCCTGACGCCTTCTTTCGAAGCAGCGTGTAACACTAGCTTGAGAACAACAACGGCAGTAACTACTGTACTATGGTGTTGTATGTTTTATGCAAATTTTAACAATAACCAATATTTGCATATATCGCATATAACTATGAAACATTTTATATGGAAATTGAAACCATACCGCGCGCTACTGTGCTATATATTCACGCCGACTTTAGCATCGAATGATGGTCGCTCTTGCAGAGAACTGCAGCAATGTTAGGCTAGATTTTTTTGTTATTTGTCTGCCAGAGTTATAAACGTGTACATATTTTACATAATACAAAACTAGATTTTGTTAACATGACTTTTTGGTAGAAAGGATAAATGTACAAATTGCCCAAGTCTCCACAACGGAAATTGTTGAGATGCATATCATCTAATTGAAAATATTTCACGGTAAAGAGGAAGAACTGCAGTTTGTGTTAAAAAAGAAAGAAACAAAAATTCGAAAGCCCTTCGCACTGGTGTACTTAATAAAATGTCTAATCAAAAGTGAAGAAGTGCGAAAAAATCTTTGAAATTAAGAAAAAACAAGATCCTTTGTCAAAGTAACAACAAGTAGAAGCTAAACCATCCAGAGGAAAGAAGGCCTTAGCTCTTGATTAAATGCTGGATGCAAGTAACTGAATTTGTCAACAGAAACATACAAATATTTATTTGCGTATTAAAGCAACAATTCAATGTTACTTTGACCAAAGCGAGCTGTCTGTAAAGTTCCTGTGGAAAACCCTTGACCTCTTAGTTTAACAGTCTATGAAGAATCCAAGTGTGTGGTCTCCTATCAGTAGTCGTTTAAAATTTCGGCACAGAATATTTCGTAATTTTATAAAACACAAGTTAAATCACTGGTGGAGAGGTCTTTGCATAGAAAATATATTGCGCTGCGAAACTATTGTAAAGTAAAGTACGAAGTATATCAGAGCACTACAAATAATCGCTTAAACGTGTTCGAAATGAAAAAAGCACACGACACGGCATGAATTTGTAATTTGTAACAACACCTGTTGCATGACGTGGCTGACTGCCTGCCTTGCTGGCTGGCCGGCTGGCTCAATGGCTGATCACTTAAAGGTGTTTGGCTTGCCGCCATATCACTGTTCTTTTTCTTTTTTTTTTTCTTCTTTTTTTTTTTAATATATTAAGCAGAATACATGGTTATATTTTAAAAATAAAGAAAAGTAAAAGAGAAAATGGAAATTGAATGAAAGCAAAAAGTAAAAGACAAAGGAGTATAAATTCACCTGAGTTTTTTTATCAAATTTTGGCAGAGATTCAAGCGCCACAGCACGTCAATGGCACCTCGTGAACTATTACCAATCATTGCCACTACCATTACCGGTGTGTTTTTAGTAACACTTCACTACACGTTGTAGTCGTGTACAGCAGTGGCATCATATTCCATAATTAAAACACCAACTCATGGCAATTTTTATTCCGTTTGTTATGTATTTTTGGCATATTTCACCCATCGCGAAATAGAGGCACGTCATAGATTATCCTCGTCATCCGTATCGTCGTCATTCGCAAGCACAGTACAATTAATGCAGACAAATCAGACTGAGGGGTAAAAAGTGTATCTAAATTTAGTTGCATTTGTAATTTTCGATTTCTATTTTCGGGGCGGACTTCTATTTTTAAATTTATGCATAATTTTTTCGGCAAAAATTGCATTGGGGGCTACATGTCTTAAACACTTGCATTTTCGTTTACGCGTTCACATGTGTCTAAGAATAATTGCAAATGCAATGCTACTGATGAAGAGTGAGTGTATTGTTTGAGATTTTCACACACAGCTAACTGTTGATTGATAAATGATGCCACACATGCCGTACGATTAAATCGTTTATAACAGACAAGTCTAAGCAATTATAGGCGAACTAGTTCCCGAAATTAAACGAAACCTACTACAAATTGACTGCGAAGACTAAAATAAACAAATAAACAAATAAATAAATAAACAGACAAACTAAACCAATTTTGGTAATAATTTACACCACAAACCACACAAATCTTAACGATTTTGTGTAGGATGATCCACAAAAGGCCTGCATTGTGCACGACACAATACCGTTCATTTGAAAAAGCAATGAATTCATTTTGGCATATAAGCCGAAGACTTTAACACTTTAAGGTGGTCAGCCGTTCGGTGTTTTGGTCGGTCCGTACGACTGGTCAGCATTTACCGAGCAAATGATATTCGCTCATAAATTTGTTTGTTTAAAAAAGTGTGCCACCAATTTTTTAGACATTTTCATATGTGATAAGCAAAACAGCAATAATACCGATAACGCATAATATATTTAAATTATTTTAAATATAAATAAAACATTAACGCCTAAAAAGAAAAATTTAAATATAAAACAAATATTGTCGCGGGTCATGGTGGCGCCAATGAAATTATATCAATAAAAGACTGCCAGCCAAGCACAAACACACACAAACATATACATTTGTAGAGTAAGTATATATGTAAATGTAAAATTAAGACAAAATCAAAATTAGAAATTTGACCAATAAAAGTTTACATTAAATTGATGCCCACTCGTTTTTTTTGTTCGACTCTTTATAAGAAAACACAGAAACGAAAACAAAAACTAAATTCAAAACACAACTTTAAGAAATTTTGCATTTTTTGTGTTCATTTATTGATCAATTCAACATGTGTTCATACAGTACTTTTCGACTAACTCAGTGAGGGCAATTCTTTTTTGTTCTTGATTAAGAGTACAGTTCGAAATTTTGATTCGTAGCACTCGAAAACGTTCATGTTCCACTCACACAATTGCAAAGTTTCTTGTTTAACTTTTTTTGCTATTCCCAAGTTCCGCCTGCTGTTTGGCTTTGTTCCTTCAGCAAAACAACTCTTAGGAGTGTGCGCAATGCCGATTGCGTTTGTCGAGGTCGAGGTTTTGTTTCAAATATGAAGCTCTCGGAATAGTAAATATCCACTACCCTTAGCTTAACAAGTAAGAGCATAAAAAGTCAAGTAGAAGATGTGCGCCGTTTTTTGGCTTTTGAAAGCTGAGGTCTTCTCACTTTATGTTGTATTGTGCATTCTTCCTTTAACCGATTCAGTTCACTTTCAGCACCAAGTTGCGTGCAATAACTTCCAATGCCTTTGCCGAATCTGAAATCGATATCTGTAAATTTTCGATCAGGAGAGCAAATAGATGGTCGGGCGGAAAGACGTACAGAGGGACGAACAAATATGCCTAAACGGATTCAGAAAATGGTGCTGATCAATATCAATCAATATATGCACACAGATTGATAGACGGATATACTAAATCGTTCCAGAATTCGATGTTTGTCAAGAGCACATGTACTTTCTGAGGCCTCTTCCATCTAGCTTCCATCTAGATGTTGCAAACGTTCTGGAAGATGAGTATACCGTCACCCATCGATGGTGGATATAAAAAAACCTAGGGGCAATTTGACCGAAATTTGAAAATACATTGGATCTTCCCTTTTCCAATAGGTTACGCTCTCTTGCACTTTACGACCCAGAAGAAATTTTAAAGTGACATCCGATATAAAAATCTCGTAGAACCATCCGAAACGTCGATGCAATGAAATTTCCGATTGAGCAATTGATTACGAAAGCAGACTCGCCCTTTTCCATGCTCACCATAGAAGGATGGGGAAAGGAAGCTTGAAGTACTCTACAAAGAAAACGTATTCATTATCAGTGTCAAATTCCAAATTAATTTAATTATGCCAGTCCGTCCGTCCGTCGCTGGCAAATATTTTCCTGGCCGCAAAAATTAAGCTATTGGCTTCAAACTTGGTGAGTACACGAGAAGTTCTTGCAGATTCTTAAAATGTTCCGAAACGGTTGAGGGACGCGCCCCCATTGTAACCTAATTTGAAACCCAAAAGCGACAAAACAAAATTGGGTGTTGTGTTATCCTAAAATACTTGTAGCGACAAAAATCTGTAGAAGAAAAAAAATTATACCAGAATTTCATTCTTCTTGTTTTTTCCTCTCTTAAGGAAGATGGCGTGCGTACAAAAGGTTAGGCCATAGCTGAATATAGTTTCCTTACGTTTGCTACATATGATTTTTCTGAAAAACGAAGCAAGGACGACGCTAGCAAAGGGAAGCGAATACAACTAAACATCCAACACTAGAGGGGTATGGACATACATAAATCAGGATGAATTTTTCGTAAAGTTTTGCTTTTTCGATCCGCGTAACGTACATGTAGCCGTTAGATGGAGACCACTGTAAACTTGCTCGCTAATGTGCCGCATGTAGACTCTCTATCTGTTCTTATCTATTTGTCGCTTAAAAACTCGCAGTTTGTTGGTATTAATCATTGAAAATAATTTTTGAACTCTACTTCTTTAAAAAAAAATGCACGAACACACACGTCAGCTTTAATTTTATACCATTACATCATAGGCTTAACAAGCAAAACAACCTAAGCAACATTGAAAACCTGTCTGCAGGAGAAGTTGTACGTACTATTCAGCTTTATTTGTATTCATTCACTTATTCATTTACTTGCTTTGAAAAGTTATGGAGCGGATGTTCAATCATCGTTTCATTGCAACCATAAAAATCAATTCATAACGAATTAATAGAAGAAATTTCCGGTGACGTGTCATACTGAAAGCTGAGAGCTTTTCATATACAAATACTAAAGAAATGAAAGCAATAACTCGCAATATGTCGCATAAGAGAGGGAAAGGGGAGAAAAACACAACGGCCCGTTAACTCGTAATTTAGGTTTTCAAAGAGTCAAAATGAGATAAAGAGGAAAAGCGAGAAAAGCTTTCTTTGCCGAATTCATGGATCGTCCTGGGGGCAATTCAAGAATTGTGTGATTACCACTTGATGATCTCTATCGATGATCGGTAGCGAAAACAAAGTTTAGTTACCGAATAACTTACTTACTTAGCGAGAACTTAAGATCTTTATTTAAGTTCTCTCTTATGGGTGGCACATGCAAGGATTAACATTCTCATCCATCTTCCTCTTGTGTCCGTACTTGTATGTTATTGTCGTATATTAATCTCTTCTGTCATAAGCATTATGGATAGACGATTTTCACTTAACCGTCGGTTATTGCCACGCCATTTAAATGTTTATTATATAGTTTAGTGCAGTTTTTTCTTCTCGAATGAGATAAAAATTTATCATGTTGGGTTCACGAAATGTGAGTGTGTGTGTGTGTGTGTCAAAAATCTCTTCGTTATGTTGTCCAATTAAAACAATTAATTAATAAATGTGAGAATATTAATTAAATACATTAACGTCGTAAGCCTGAGAGAATAGCATACAAGACACATATTATTGAGTGGATTTAATTATTTGGTGTAAGACAAACTTTAATAACTCGGTTAAACGGTTTCAATTGTACGAAGCGTAGGAAAGAAAACGCACGCAGATGATTTGACTACACGTCCTAAATGAACTTCATGGTGTTCCAGAGACTCTCAAGGCAATGTAAAGTTTAAGATATAATGACAAACTTTGTGGACCACTCCCTTTCCTTAGCACAAGTTTGTTGTAAAGTTGTTTTTGTAACACTGCAAAAACAATATCTACACCACACCACACACATCAGCAAATTACTGACCTCTGAAGGCAATTGCACTGAACCCTATTCGAGATTGCAGTTTCCGAGTTTTTCGCTTTATTTCGTTAATATTAATTAAGCAATTAGCCAGGAAATGACCTCAACTATCAAAGTAATTAGTGAGATAGTTTTTTGTTTATTATTATTGCTGCTTTTGTCGACGTTGTTGTTATTATTATTATTGTCTCGTGACTCTGATACTTTTCTACTGGCTGCTGATAATGCAGATGAGGCCACAAAAGACATCCAATGCTATAAGAGGCCGGAAATTAATATGATTGCATTAAAAACATACAATTACGGTGGTAGAGTCGAAAGAGCTATGCGTATGTGCAGCACACATACATACATACATAACTAATAACTAATGGCGTAAATATTAACTTGAGATTTGCTAAATAATTGCAGGTAACACAGACGCATGGCAGAAGAAATATGTAAATAATGCGTCTGAGGTGAGCTTTACTTTTAATTTCTGCCTTTTCTTTTTTGTTTTTTTTAATAGCTATGTGGATTTGTTCGTTTGTATGTCAGTAATTGTTTGGTATTGTTAAGCAAATGTTGTCAATGTGTTCTTAAAGTGTCAGCAGTTTTCTATGCAATTGCTGTTACCATCTTGCTGTTGTTGCTGTTTTGGTTAGCTACTAAATGACATAGTGTTGAATGTCTAGCTGTCCGCCTGTCTCTCTGTTTGTCTGTCTCTATGTCTGTATGTCTACTTTTACGGCCGCTGCAAGTAATTGTGTTATACAATAAAACTTTTTCTTTTTTTTTTTTTTTTGCTTACTTTTTGAAGACATTAAGGTGCTAGCATAACAGGCAATTTTACACAGACTACACACCACCAATCAGCTTAATTAAACATTAGCAATGACAAACTTTGTGAAATTGCTACAACAGCGTCAACAATACAGCAACAATTGCCACTGCTTTGACTATTGCCTGCCTTTATAGCAAATGGCTCAGGCAAATGAAGTTTTTTTTTCTTTATGTTGGACCACCATGTCATTGATTTCCGTTTAAAATTGGTTACAAAACAAACAACTTGGAGGGAAAGAAAAAAAATCGAAAAAAATTCAGTAAGACGGTCGCTGATCTTAACAATTTATGCTAGTTTTCAATGGAATTGAACCTCTACCGAGACACATACGGTCGTTCTAGCATCTTAACTCAACAAGTAATTGCAGCTGATGGTCTCTTTTGTGGTCTTTGTTAAAATTGCACAAAAAAATGAAAAAAAAAACAGAAATAAAACCTAAAACTCTAATTTAGTCTAGACTCTTGAATGCAGCGTAAAATTAGAAGCTATTTTTAGTTATTTATATAAATTTTTTCTTTTCGCTTCCTCCAGTACAACATCCATCATTTTGCAATAGTAACGAAAAAAAAAAAAACAAATTATGAATTTATTCGTTTTATCAAGCGGTAAAATCTTTACTCTTTCGCAATATTTCTCATTCACCTTGTATCCGATTAATTGATCAATTTTTGGGTTTTTCTTTTACTTATTTTTTCTCTTTTTTGCTCAATGGCCACAAGGCTCACATATGGAGATAACGTCTCATTCCAATTGAATTGATTAATTATTGACGAAGAGGCGTGACCAGTATTGTAAGCTATAAAATTTGGTTTCGTTTACACATTTACATTTGATTACTTTTTTGTTTTTCTCAATTCAACAACAGCGATACAAAGATTATGAAATTTTTGCAATTTCAGATCGTGTGCGATTAGTTTTGGTGTTGCTGTTAGTTTTGTGTCAGCATTATTTGAAAGGATGTCAAATGAACTGGTCTCACGGAATTGGATTAATTTCAAAATGAGATAAAAAAAAGGAAAGAAAACCAACGGCAAGGACACTTTATAGCTTATCACCTTACAAATGCATTCAGCTATCATATCAAATGCCACACGCGGGATTGCTTTCAACTTGGGCTACGCATGCGACAAGTTCGATGCAAAACACAGGTGGATAAGTGTTTCGAATGCCTCCTTTAGTTAACCAAATACTCGTACCGAAGATCAGATCGACTTCCCTTATAACCCAGAAGCCATGGCGAGCAATATTTTGAGCGTTTATTTTTCAAAGTCCAGCCTTTTCTTTCCTTTTTTGTCAATCCATTACTGGATATAAGAGATCAGATGCCTCCTTTTTTTTACACTTCATGATATTATTATGTATTAAAATATATTACTAACTAAAGCCCTGCGGTGGGTGCGATTTCGCCTATGGTTCTCAGCGGATATTGCGCAAGCACGACATTTGTTTCCTACCCATACTTCTGCGCCCTTCGATACGGCCTCCTAGTATTGAGCGTAGGAGTTCATATATCATTTCTCCAAAATATAGACTTTGCCTTGTGTTTATTCTTCGTTTGTACATAATTCTAGACCATGGAAAAACACACAACAATATCTCAAATGCTTCTAGTTTGTTAATTGTATTGATTTTTAATGCCCGTGATACTAGACGAAACAAAGCATCTCATGAAAAGAAGGTGGAGGGATAAGCTATTTTCCCGGCTTCCTGGAATTTTTTAATATTTCGTGTCCGATAGGTATTTCAGCCAGTTGGGAACTTCTTGTTATTTTTACGTCGCTGTCTCAGACAAAACTTGCTGCAAATTTTCGCTCTCAATATGCATAAGATACACACAGATAGACAGGCAGATACACGGACAGACAGTGACGGGGCCTACACATAGTGATGAAATTAAGTTTTTCTGATAGATTTCAGCATTTTTCAAAACCTATCTCGAGTTACGTTATGTCTCTGGAAATGGTTACAGCTTAGTTTGGACACTGCATCCTTTCAATGTTTGTGCTGCAATTTTGCATGAGATTTAAGAGCAATGACTTAGCCTTTTCGTTTTTGTGATCGTAATTAAATGCTTAAATAGCTTGTGCTATGTGCTTGCTTCCCATTATTTTTTAATTTTATCTTACTTTGCTTTTTTTTACTTCGCGATAAACCGTGAGTTAGCAAAGACCTTTTAGCGAAGACGCAACCACTAAACATGAGGATTATCTCAATAGACGACCTTCACTTCAAAAGAGCGCCAAATTGCAGGGAAACCCTTTAGACAAAAATAAAATTTGCCAAAGCAGACTATGACATGAGAATTTCGCATGATTGTCTACAAAGAAGTTTCATGAAACTAACAAGCACTAGATACAACGGGATTGTGTATTGAGTAAAAGTGACTTTATACATTATTACCTCCCACCTATCACATTCGAAGCTGGCAAAATAAAATGAGAAGATTGAGTACGAGTAGCAGAGGAATGTCGACAGCCTATGCATTCAGATAGTTCGCCAATGGTCAGACTCACTTGTATATGGATAGATATGGGTTTTCCTGAATTTATTGTCATTAACTTTGATTGAAAATGTTCCTCACTTTCATTGCCAAGCCATTTTGATAGCAATAAGGGTTTGATGTTTCCCTTAATTTTCGAACGCTCTCTTGGGGTTTCACCCCCGCCAAATAATTCATCCTATAAAAGTGAGATAAGCTTTATTCAAATATAACTAAAAATGGGCATTTTTCAATACGCGTTCAATATGTTTGCCACTGAAATATTGAATTCTTTGCATCCGTTTTGATTATTCATCTCAGTACCTTTGTTTTCAATACCACTTTAGTTACTACACTAAATGACAATACCTGGGAAAATAACTGGATCCGACGAATATCTGACGGCAAAATAAATAAATAAAAGCTAATAAAGTGAAACACAATATTTAAGTAAATTTTCAATAGCAAGACGCGACAGTAAATGACATACTCGTAGCCATAATAAAAGAAAAAAAACAAGACAAACGTGAAAAGAGGAGCTTAAGTTATTGGTTAGCCGGCTGGCAAGCCGACCGTCAACGTTCATGTGTTAGCTGTGCAAATAGCCTGGTCAGACTTGCTTCACGTACACGTTGAAGTTAATTTTCTGATGCCATTGCTTCGCTGGCTGCAATTGTCTGCAATTAATACCATTTCAACTGACGAAGTGATTGCAATTAATCTTCATTAGAGCAGCTAAGAACATTTCGTTTCGATTTTAATAAAAAAAAGTTTAACGCTTTTTTACTTGTTACGCGAAGCAAGGCGACTAAGTCACTGGGATTTGGAAATAAAACAAGGACAATCATACGAAATAGAGAGAGAGAGAGAGAGAGAGAGAGAGAGAGAGAGAGAGAGAGAGAGAGAGAGAGA